>CAIGRQ010212743.1:0-17482 GCA_903798375.1 Fraxinus sp. D2006-0159 | reverse complement strand
CACAATACCATTAATATTTAATACACTTATATTACCTTAAAAATACTAAAGCCTGTACATTGTACGGGCATACGACTAGTATAATATAGAATGATAAATTTTCATCCCAAATTAGGTTAAAATCGTGGTTAAAAGTGCTTTTGAAAGATGGACAAAATTAAAGAAGAAAAAGAAAATATTTCCCCAGAATTTGACCATGCGATAGCATGGTATGGTCAAATTATATTCTGCTTCTCTTTCAAAATGCCTTGACATTGCAAGGTGTTTTGTACCTTGCGATCTCAAGGTATAATCCCTTTTCAATAGTTGCACTTTGATCCTCATTTTAAGTTTTCAATTCAGCTCAAGTCCCTTCTATTTACAATTTAGGCCCTTCATCTTCCAAATGTTGGATTACCATCTCTAAATAATGCACAAAGCACGTTGTTTTTGTCCGATTTTCATTTTTTCTTTCTTTTCTTCAAAATTTCGTCCGTCATCGAGTTAAATTGCTCAACAGGCCAATGTAAACTCATCTTAATTCCATTATATCAATCAATCATACATATCAAAGACACATGAGACAACTAACCCGATCAAACCATTCTTCAAAGCCATCAATCAAGGTTGCTTGAGTGAGACGAAAGTTGTCGTGAGTTCTCATGTACATGGCAACATGTATCAATGAGGAAATAAGGTTGGTGACTAGCTAGCTTGCCAATGAACATTGATTTAATATTTGTACGACTTACTTAAGATATACAATACTTAACTCGATAAATTCTACTCCAATGTAAGCCAATTAAAGTTGACTTAATTTAGCCACTGTTTGTCTACCATTTTTACAAATATTGTTTTCTATAGTACACAATATCAACCACACATTCATCCACTAAAATATTCAACACACAAACCAATAAAATTACTTTAAATTTCAACCACACATTCTCCAAAAAATACTATTCCTTACATCATTCTTCACCCATTAATGGGTGACAAACACACCCTTATTCTCTACCGATTTTTCTAATCAATTATATTGAAACAAGTTCGACCCAACTCGACCTTGTCGAGATAAATTGAGAGGAGTCCAGTCTTTAGTAATTTTTGTTCTCAATGTCGAGTTTTTAGTAATTTTTGTTCTCAACTGACACGGGACAACTTGAATGCATGAATTGGGGCTATTAGATCAATTATATATATATATATATACAGTCATATGAAGTTGATTTTTTTTTTTTTTTTTTTNNTTTTTTTTTTTTTTTTTTGAAAACAGAGAGTCAAATTTTAGTTACCCCATAACAAAGACAAATCTAATCAGAGCATGTGTGTTTAATTCCAATAAATTGAAGAGAAGATATGTTCGCAGAAACCAACTTGACTGATTATACCGACTCAGTATTTTTCCTCGTATTGAATTTCAACGTGGAAGTAAACAATTCGTTTGTTGTTTAGTTTAAGAAACAGCCAAGTGGCTGTATCCTTCACCATAGATTATTTAAGTTTGCTGGCACTTCCAGAACCCATTTCATCACTTTATTTTGCTTTGCAAAATCGCATAGAAAGTTTTTCTCCGCCGTAAATTTTTCCTTGGAACCAGAAAAGCCCTTTAGCATTTCTTGTGTATTTCCAGGTGATTTCTCGATTTTACGTGAATAATGTTTTGCCCTTTTGCATATGTGAGAATACCTAAAATCTCGTCTTCTTAGGTTGTCTTTTTGCCTATGATCTGTGGGCTGATGCTGAAATGGGCTTGATTTCAAGTCCATCCCGATCCAGTCCTGATATTGCTTGTTTATTAAGGAAATCAAACTTTATTTTTTTACTGTAAATTTTTTATGGAAGTTTCTATCTACTACTGGGATTGTGTATTTGTGTGGAACTAATTTTAGAGTAGAAGCACATACTGTTTCTTGGTTATTGTGCTAAATTTGAAGTAGTTTTTTCTTCTAATATGGTTATATAGGTTTGGGTTTTTGGAGTATAGTATTTTTATCGATGCATGTTTTATTGATTATTACAGGCAGCAGCGCTGGTGGCCCCTTTTAGGGGCTGCTGCCTCTGCTTCCATTTCGGCAGCACCATGGGTGTGGCGGTCGGAGGTGGTGGGGCTGCCGGAGATGGTAGGACTATGATGGTGACATTAGGTTTGATAAATGAGTCATTTTTTTTACTCTTGGAGATATCTTTGTAATTTGGGCTTAACTTTTATGAGATGAGCCTTTATTTAAAGATTGGCCACCCCAAATTAAAATTGTGAACATTTTGAGTCCATCAAAAAAGAGTAGCAACAAAGATTATAGAAGATTTTGGTTGGATTGTGGCCAATGAGATTCTTTAATTATTGTTGTATTTTTATTCTCTAGGATGGACCATAATTGTTTATTTTTTTATTTATTGATTTTACCGTTTTGAATGGTAAATTAATGAATGTTGATCATTTCATGTAGATTAAATAATAATGATACGATTTGTAAAATTCATATGCATTTGTATCCTATATTTTTTTTACTATCCAAAATTTATTGAAAATAGTAGAAAAATTATCTTCAATAATGTTGTTTCATTAATATTTAAATTTGGTTGGCGAATAATGAAAGGAAAACCAACGGATCAAAATACTAAGTAGAAGTTTATAGGCATGTATTGTTATCCAATTGATTATAAAAATACGTAGTGCGTTATTTTAGATTACTTAGAATTTGACTTATTGAAAGGATATTTTAAAAATGAGATATTGGGTGATTGTCTTATAGATAACATCTTACTTATTTCGGATATTTTTAAAATTATTAGCATAGGTTTATACACTTGTAAGTGAAAATTTTGGAGGACTTCCTATAGAAAATCTAGATAAATTATTCATAGGCTAAAAATAATCGGTTCTTATTTGTATTGTAGCATGAGATGCCTAGTTTAATAAAATGAGTGAGAGTGTCTCAACCTAGTCTACAACTATAGTGACCTTCTAAAGAGGGCGTGTAAGGTTGCAATGGTTTAAGGTCTTTTATTATAATATAGTTTCGAATCTATATTTTGCGTACATACTTATATGCATCATGTAAAGATTATTATTCATTTTATTAATACGCGAATTGTTAATTTTATGAAAAAAATGTTGCTTAATCCACTATAAGTTAATACTTAACAAAAACCAACTTGTAAGAGAAAACTATGTTGACTGGAAAATGAATCTTAACATTGTCCTCAATGTTGAAAACATAAATTCGTGTTAAGTAAACTTTGTCCTGAGACCTCACTGATGAATCCATAGATTCTTATAAAGTTTCATATAAAAAGTAACGTTTTTCTGATGAGATTATTGGTTGCTACATTTTCACATCTGTAAAATGTGTTGCTATAGACACAAAACATTAGAACATGGCAACCACTTTTGATATGATGGAGAGTTTTCATGAGATGTTTGGTCTTCAAAGTCGACGAGTTATGCATGCTTCCATTAAGGCCATTATGAATCTTCGCATGAAATTGAGCACTTATGTGAGACCATACGCTAATTATAATTGGTCACTTTAATTTGGTAAAGGTTTTATGAGCTAACATTGATTCCGAGACTCAGATCAATCTAGTTCTCGAGGCTCTCCCTAAGACGTTCTCACAATTCAAGGTTGGGTATAACCAACATAATATGAAGAGATGGAACGCATGAAAGAGTTACAAAGTGCTGAGCTGTCTTAAAGGTAAAAAATTGAGATGTTTTGACTATGATGGGAGGCTCCTCTCATCAATTCAGTCTAATGAAGGAGCTACAAAGTGCTGAGTTGTCTTAAAGGCCAAAAATGGGGATGTTTTGACTATGATGGGAGGCCCCTCTCATCATAAGCCTTCCGGTGACAAGGAGGTAACAAGAGGAAGATGCCTAACAAAAAGGAAGACGAACAATTTAAGAGGAAGAAATAGGAAATCAATGAGAAATTCTTCGTTTGTGGACAGGAAAGTCAATGTAAGAGGAATTGCTTGGATCACCTACCTAAAGGGAAACAAGGTAAATGCAATGCTATATTCATCGAATCATGCTCAGTAGTTGATTTTATTGCAAGAAGCCTGGACATGTGTTAAGGAGTGTCCTACTTGTCTTCTACGCAAGATTAGAGCAAGTTATGTTGCTGCTGCCACTTTAGCATCTAATTCGGCTTGGCCAACTGCTTTCACTCAAGTTCTAGCCTTTCCCAGTCCTTTACAAAACTCCATAGATGATCCAACAAATGATTAATTCTACTCTGTCTACCTTAGAAGTCTTAGGTAATACATCAATTGTTCCTTCTTGGTTATTAAACTCGGGTGCTTCTAAGCATATGACTCATGATCTTTTGTTGTTGAGTAATCGAAGACCGAATGATGGACCTCCACATATACACATACCAATGGTAACACTCTTCCTATCTAGGTCGTAGGCGATGTATCACCAGATTTACCAAGTGTTTGTCTCTCCTAGTTTATCAACTAATCTTATATTTGTTGGTCAACTTGTTGATAACAATTGTATTGTGTCTTTTTCTTGTTCGGCTGTCTTGTGCAAGATCAGGTGTCCAAAAGGTGGTGAAGGTGGTGGCGCCTGATGAGATGATGGAGAGGAACTGGGTATTGGAAATATATTTAGATGATACAATGTTTAATACATACATGTCTATTTGCAGTCTCTGTCCCTAAAAATAAACAAGCAATGAAGAATAACTCATCATTGATCTCACCATATCTAAAAGAGTTTGGTTCTTTCTTTCTGAGACGTTATGCTGGGTGGTCATTTATGCAAGGATAATATCCCATTATTAGTAGAACTTAAAGTCCTGGAAGAGATTTTTGCTACCTTGATAAGATCGTACGCCCTTGATACTCTTAACTAAATTCTTCTCAACTTCCATTCAATACTCCTTGAATTTTTCTAAACCTTCGGAATTGCGAAACATTAGGTATATGTATCCAAATCCGACGATGAACTCCTGTGGCTCGTGTGCTAATTGGTCCACATATTTCTAAAGTCTCGATTGGATTGGAAGTCCATATCAATATATCTAACGGGAATCAGATCTTCCCCTTAATAGCGAGGCATATAATATCTCATTCTTCAATGATACTTAAGTATATGTTTTACCTCTGTTCGGTGGTCTAGTCTGAGATTTGATTGACATCAACTAAGAATATCTACAGTATAATGGATATCAAATCTACTGCAAATCATATCATACATGCAGCTTCCAACAGTCGAAGCATAAGGAACCTTCATGCTATCTATAGTATTGAGTAGGTAGATAAATCCAATGTCTAAAAGGAAGTTGTCCTCTTTTAGAATTTTGCGTTACAAATTTAGACAATATCTTATCAATATATGAAGATTCGGATAACTACCTGCTTCTTCATATCTCGTAAGATACGAATGCTAGGACATAGATAGCATCTCCCATGTCCTTCATATCAAATTAATGTACCAATGAGTAGAATGTAACCACATAAAGAAAAAAAAACTACTTTACCCCCCTTATACATGCTTGTACACAAAATGTTCATCTATATTTTGATTAAAATCATAGGTCTTAATGGTTCATTCGATCAAATCTAACATTAAAAGGCCTGGACGCTTGCTTAAGTCCATAATTAAACCTTTGCAACTTGTAAACTTTTCGTGGCTTTCATTCGCCAACTCCTCAGGTTGTATCATGTGGATGGGCTTGTCAAGACACTCAGTTAGAAATGCTTCTTTGCGCTTGTTTATCATACCTCACAATCATTATTAGAGGCAATTGATAAAAGGATTTAGATAGACTTAAACATGGTGACGACGAGAAGGATTCCTTATAATTGATACCTTCTCTTTTGGGTAAAATCCTTAGCCACTAGCCATGCTTTGAAGGTTTCAGCCTTCCCATCTCCACCTCTTCTCCTTTTAAGAACTGACTTGCACTCTATAGGTTTGAGCCCATTAGGTGCATCTTCAAGATCTCAAACTTTGTAAAATGCATATACTCCATCTTTGATTTCATGACAACTTTTTAGGATTTGAAGTCAACATCCTCCATTGCTTCTTTAAACGTAGTAGAATTTTCCTCTTGTTTTAGTAGAGACCGCTTGATAAAACTCTTCATAAAATAAGTATCTAGAAGCTGATCTTATGACCTTCCCACTACCTGTAAATGTTGGAGTTACATGATCGTCCTCTCTAATTGGAGTTGCTGCTTCTCTTCCTACTACTTTGTCCTGACTTTGATTGGGATCAATCTCTCTTATTCCATCGTCTTGAAAAACAAGTAAGAGGTGAACAATGGATGCATAATTTAATCCTACTTCTAGTTTTGCTTGTCCATTGGGTCTATGGGTGCCACTTGCCCGTTCACCACATTAGAATTAGCGACCATTAGTTCCGTAGAAGGTTCCAAGTCTTCGTTGTTTGATTCTATGTGGAAATTTAGAATCAAGTTGTTTGAACTACGTTCTAACACATTTTCCAATAGAATCTTATTAGCAAACTTGTGTTCTTTTATATACTTATCCTCCAAGAAGGTTGTGTTTGTACTAACAAATATTTGTTTATCTAAAGGACTACAGTAGTAGTAACCTCTCTTTTTAAGAAATCCCACAAACAGACAAACATTCGACCTTAATTCCATCTTCTACGTCTTTCCTTTGAGCATATATGTCAAACATCACCATATTCGAATGTGGTGCAAATTAGGCTTGCATCAATTTTACAATTTAGCCCCTGTTTGATCCACATTATTTTTTTTTATTCTCATTCTTCTATTCATTTTCAAGTTTCAACCACACATTTTTCAATAAAATAATATTTTACATCACATCAATAATTTTTCCTTCTTTTTCAACCACATATTCCTCATCACATCACTTCGAAAAAATACATTCTCTCATTTTAATATGCATCAAATACACTTTTAAGGGGTATCTTGGAAATCTAGATAGATGGTACAAGGGTTCAGATAAACATGGCCATTTATAGTGCATATCCTTAAAAATAAATAGGTAATGAAGAATAAATCATGGATCTCACCATATCTAAAAGAGTTTGTTTCCTTCTTTTCGATACACCGTTGTACTAGGTGTCCTTGTGTACTAAATTGGGATAATATAACGTTATCCAATCAGTAGACCTTAAACTCTTGGAAAAGATATTTGCTTGCTCGATGCCTTATTATTCTTACCTAATTGTTCTCATCTTCTGTGTCAAATTCCTTGAATTTGTACAAAACTTTGGACTTGCGAGACATTGGGTATATGTATCCTTGTTTAGAGTTGTCATTGGTGAAAGTGATGAAATACTCACAACCTCCCCTAGCTCGAGTGCTAATCAGTCCACAAACATCAGTGTAATAATTCTAAAACTTCATTGGCTCTTAGCCCTTTAGCTTTAAATAGTCTCTTGGGCATCTTACTCACTAAACAAAATTTTCAAATTTGTATGGATTTCACATCTAATCTATTTAAAGGTACATCCCTTACCAATTTTGAATCCTATTTAGATTGATATGACCTAATCTAAAATACCACGAGAGAGTTTCATTAGTACTAGACAATATTTTTCTCTTTTTACTAGCAGTAGTACTATGTATGCAGACAATCTTAAGGTTTATGACATAATGATTGTTAACCATATGACCTGAAACAAATAAGAGAATTATTCAATTTGATAGCAACCATAGAATGGGTAAAAAGTACCAAATTACCAAACATGAAATAAAAGTGCAACGAAAATCTAGTTCTTGTGAGCTTAGGAACATAATAACAGTTATCCAAAGTCAAATGTCTATGATTCTCAAAACATAAAGTAAAGTGCCAACAGATTTGGCCTACACCACTACTCTCATGCAAACCCTGTAAATAATTGCAAACTTGATTAATGGCTCCAAAAATGCAATTCAGGTATTAGTAGAATAAAAAAGAACGTCTCTTCCAGTGGTTTCTCATCGATCTTAACCTTCTTCTCCTTAGGTATCATGTTGGTCTTTTTGTTAGGCTTCTTCATCTTGTTACCTCTCTTGTCACTAGAAGGCCCTCTCTTAACACTAGAAGGCTTAGGAAGCGATGAGCCTCTCGCCTTAGTCAAAGTATCTCACTTTTAGCCTTTAGGACGAACTTAGTACTTTAGACCTCTTTCATTAGTTCCGTCATAGACGTTCATTTTATGCAAGTTATATAGTCAATGTTGAACTGTAAGAACATCTTATGTAGTGTCTCAAGGACCATGTCAATCTAAGTCTCGAAATCAATATTAGCTCCTAAAACATCCGTCATATTAAAGTGACCAATATTGGTTAGCATATGGTCTCTCTAAAATGTGGTTGGTTTCATGCAAAGATTCATGACTACTTTAATGGAAGTTTACCTAGTTTGTTAACTTTGATGTCCAAACATCTCATGATGACTCTAATCATGTTAAAAACGATTACCATGTTATAATATTTCTGTTGCAACACATTTGACACATCAATGTAGCAACGACCCATCTCATCATAATGACCACTTTTCATACGAAGCTTTATGAGAATCCTCAAATTAATTAGTCGTCTTGAGATAAAGTTCACTTGGCATGCATTTATGTTTTTTAAGCAGTGAGAGCGATGCTAAAGTTCATTTTCCAGTCAATTTAATTCTCTCGCATAAGTTGATTTTTGTTAAATATGACATTTTTTGTAAAATTAATAATTCATATATCAATAAAATGAATAATAATCTTTGTATGATGCATGACATATTTATGCAAAATAGACTCAAAATTATATTTTAATCAAAGACCTAAAAGCAAGTAAACTTTAACACGCTTCTTTATGTCACTATAGTTGTTTGCTAGGTAAAGATCATCTCACTCATTTGATTGAGCTACACATCTCATGCTACAATTAAAGCAAGGATTGACTATTTTTCTCTCATGAAAAATTTATTGAGACTTTCTCCCGAAAATCCTCCAAAATTTTCATGTAAAAGTGTGTTAACCTTTGTTAACAATTTTAAGAATATCTTAAATAAATAAGATGTTGTCTACACGACAATCGTTGTTATCCTATTTTTAAAATGTCCTTTTAATAGGTCTAATTTAGTTAATCTAGAATAAGTCATTTTTAGGGAGAATAATATAATTTCGATAGTAAAGTAATATTTTTATACTAATTGAATAACGTAGGAGGTCGAATCGACTTAGGAGAGTTATACCTCAAAAGCTAGTGTTGAAGTTGGAAAGCTCAAACCTATATAAACCACACCGGAAGTCCATACTTTCTATATGCAATTCAACTCCCATACCTTGCAATGTGAACCATGAAAATCCACTTCACTCTTCAATTCCGATGCCCACGTCGGACTGGCTTTGCACTAGCTCATGATTAGTTCCGTATGAACACTGCTATGTCGAAATCATCCGCGCCGCTCAATTACAATTGGAAAGACATGGTGCCTGCTCTGATACCGTTGATATAGATCTTAGGAGAGTCCCAAGATCTATATTAGAGGCCATGGGGAACCATACATGTGTATAAACCCTCTCGCATTTAGTATCTTAGTTAGGTGTCCATTTAATAATTTATCGGCCAAAAAAACTATTACAATGGTACAGAAATATTATCTTTACTATTTTCAATTAATTTACAATAGTACAAAATTATAAGATACCAAAGCTTATAACTTTAGTGAACCTAGTGGTGGTATTATTTAATTTGCATGACATGATCAACATTCATTGATTCACCATTCGAGTGATAACAGAAACAAATGAATAATTACTCATATCACATCCTAGAGAATAAAAATACAACCATAATTAAAGAATCCCATTGGGCTACAATCCAACCCAATTCTTTAATAGCTTTGTTGTTCCTCCTTTTGGGTGGACTCAAAATATGCACAATTTTAATTTTGAGTTGCCAATATTTAAATAAAGACTTACAAAAAAAAGCCTAAATTTCAAAAATAAAATTGTAAAGCAAAAATTGACCCATTTATCAAAGCCCTAGTGTCGCCATTATAGCCCACCACATCCAGCTGTCACACTACCTCCGGTTGCCACATCTATGGTGTAACAACCCGACACTCGCTTTCTCCAAATTCAAAACTCATGACCTTTTCTTTAAAAGAGACTTAAGTTAAATTTTGGTACCAATTGAACAAGCGGTATTGATGTATAGACTCTATTCGTCACACCATATTGTTCTTCTGGATTCGTAAAGAGATAGGAACTTGAAAGGCGCGACTTAATCCTAATAGTCAAGACCAAAGCTGGATCACTCTGTCAACAGTTCTACTACATCCATCTCTATCTTACTACAAGAGGGTAAGCCTGTCTATTACCATTCTGGCTCTTATCTCGATCCATCTTTCACTTGCATTGAAGTCCTTCACCCTCTAACATGGTATGTGCCTTTTCTCGAATATGCTAGACAGAAATGAAGGAATCTGACCTTGCACTTAGGAATGCGTGCGCTACTTTATCAGAATTCAACTTAAGTCTCTTTTAAGAGAAATGTCATGGGTTCAAATCTTGTGAACGCGACAAAATATCCATGAGGGGTAAGATGAGCTCAAATTCTCCCAAAGCGAACAGTACGTAAGTTAACGACTTGAGCATAGAGGCCGAGTCTCGTTATAAAAAAAGTACCCAAAGCAGATAGCACGTAAGCTAGCGGCTTAGCACAGAGGCTAGATCGTTACAAAAAAATGTATTTTTCTGTAACGATACATTTTTTTGTAACGACACGGCCTCTATACCCAATTCTTTAATTTACGTATTGTCCGCACTGGAAGAGCTTGAACCCATCTTACTCCTCACGGATTCCCCGACCACTAAGCTCCATCTCCTTCAACCCATTTGTTGAAACAAGCCAATATTTACAATAACAAATGCAATAATAAAACCCTAATGCCTTACGATTTACATATCTCTATTTTGCAAGAAATAAAAATGAAATTAGTCATTCATTATTACAAATCAAGACTATCTTAATATAGTACAAGAAGATGAAGACTATAAGGCCATTAACATGTCAACATCAGATAACCCTACCACCATCCTAACTAAAATGCATTTTTTTAATCAGATTTAAGCCTTAAATCCTACTTTAGGATTTCTAGAAATACGGCTCTTAATACCACTTGTTGGTTTTTTTCTCTAAATCTCAATAAAAATTAGTTTCCTTTTGACACAAAGAAACTAAATAAAGAAAAGAACGTTGAACTCCACAAAAGGTAATGAGAGCTCAATCCACACATCATAGATTTAAGGAGTATACCTTAGAAGCACTCTTTCTAAATGGCTCTCTTCTCCGAACAAACTAGCTTTCTTCCTTTCCCTTATCTTTCTACTTTAGATGCCTTGAGAAATGTGCAAAATCCTTGAACCCTAAAAAATGTGCCATAAGTGACGTACATAATATACATATACATACAATTAGGGCAACATTTAGCCCCTATTTGGTTTAGCTAAAAATCGAATTTTTAGCATATTTTGATAAAAATTGATTAAATATGTGATTGAAAAGTTGATAAAATGTTGTAAGTTCTATAACCCGTGTGGTTAAAAATAAGTTTGAGGGAAAAATGAATTTTAAAAAATGGGGGCCAAACTTAGCTTTAATTTGCACAATTTTCATTAGACTTCTTGTAGTAAATCAATAAAGTCCTACATCTATCTTGGAGCCAAGAGGGGGATCAAAATGGACTCATAAGACCCAAGCTCCAATTGATAATGTTATTGAAACTTATCTATTAATCCCGATTCATTCCACCAAAGAACCAAAATCGCACTCGAGTTAAGTCATAATTATGGAAGCAAATTATGATCCAATAATATTCTCCTCCGATCATCATGCAACAAGTCAACCCCCATTTAACCGTAATTAAATGGAGGCGGAAAAAATGATCGATTTGCCATTCCATATCCTTCTGAGTCCCCATTGTGAACAAATCACAATATAGATTGCAACGAATTCATCATGTGACTACTCGAATTTCATTGCCAACTACAAAATCTATTGAACTGTTTCTAGAACGAAGAAAATTTGTTCTAATATGGTTTAGGTTCAGGTTTTGTAATTTATTGAAACCGTTATTATTAATGCAGTTTTTTATGGATATTGCATGCTATTTTAGTTGGGTAAGGCTTTGTTTGGTATGGATTAAAATCAGATTTTAATCTAAGTCAAAGTCAAACAATCAATATTAACCAAATCTTTCATGTGTCCCATAGCTTTTCAGCCACACATTTCAAAAACATCTATCACAATCTATTAAAAATCTAATTTTAATCCCCACCAAAAACCTCTAAATAATTTCTTTTGCAAAGCTTGAGACTATTTTAGTTTAGCTGTCTAGTCTTTTATCATTTTTCCTTTGTTGTAGTTATGTGTAGTTCCCTTTTCTCAAACAAATTTCGATGTTAATATGGTTTTGAGAAAAGGAATTATGTTGTGGATTCAATGATGATAGCAGGTAGACATTTTTTTTTCTCGTATTGAAACGAAAATCTCAGGCCTCTTTATCTGATCTGAATTTAGTGTTGTAGTAAAATTCTGATAGGAAAGGAGACTAACAATCTATTAGGCATGGATATGGACGTGGAACTCAGAGATGGCACAACACATAATATCAATGAAATACTATGAAATTTTACATTTATATGCTATATCGTTATATTTATACCTTTTTGTTTTGTCAATATGATTAATACTCATTTCTTTAAGCTTTTATTAGAATATGCCAGCGGCATGGCCATTGTACGTTGAAAAATTAACAATAAAATAGGACACTTGCCATGTTGTGTGTTGGTTGAACATGTGTCGGACATAAAATAGCTGTCACACACTAGTACTGCACCCTTGGAAGAGTATCCATGTTTCAAAACTAACAATCTGTGAGAGGTTATCATATATGTTTGTTTTTAACCATGGAAATGCTCAAGAATGAAGATTTTCATGTCCTATAGTTTAGGATAACTCCTGCTGCTTTGGATTCTTCTTGTGGTTCTGATTACAATTGATATTCCTTCAAATACTCGTGTATACAAATTGAGACAGGACATTGTCTAATCATAAATTACTCCTAACTAAAAGGATGAGAAAAATTGTCAAAACAACAAAATTCTAAAATTTTGGTCTCTCTTATACAAGGCTTCATCAAACTTTTCCTCTTGACGTCGTCTTACTGGAAACATCATTTGAGTCCTAAAAAATGGAAGTTTTGTTTACCATTTCTGGTCGACAAATTCAGCTATTTATCATTATTTCTATTGCTATTTCCAGGTGAAGACAATGATTATCACAAAGCAATACCGCTGCATACATTCAGTAAGTTGTCTTTGCACAAAAGGGCATCTTACCGAGGAAGTGGTATTCCTGGTTTTTAATCAATTAAATTGGAACCCTAAGTTGGTTGCAACACTTTCTTGTGTATGCAAATGGTTTGACGATCTTGCAAAACGAGTCCTCTGGAAGGAGTTCTGTAAGACACGAGCTCCAAAAATGATGCTTGACTTGCAATCCAGTGGAAGTCACAGTATTGATGGTAACTGGAGAGCACTCGGCAAGCTACTCATATACTGTTCCGGATGTGACGAGGGTGACTTATTCAATAACATTCTCATTCCTGGCCACTTTGTGTACAAAACAAGGTTCTCGAAAACATCAGGGAAGAGCTTTTTATTGCCCCATTGTAAAACTGATGTTTTATACGTGTCTGATCCCTGTGAACATCTCGGCCAGGGGGATCATGGGGATGTTGGATTTTTCCGAGGAATATTTAAATCTTTTGCGACATCAAAGGTCAGGAAATTGCTGATTAACAGGAACGCACCATTGCATCCTACAGGAGTATGTCCATATTGTAAGGCGAAGTGGTGGAACATGCTGAAAGCTAAGATGATACCAGCAAGTGCAAGCTGTAGGTTGGGTGCTTACGAGGATTCTATTGAGTATTATGTGTGCCTTAATGGGCATGTGCTTGGGATTTGTACCCTTTTGCCCTTGTCTGATACAGATGAAGCATCAGATGAGTGACGTTCATCTTTAATCAGGTTTTGTTTTCTCCTAATGTTCTCATTTCTAAATTTGTAGATGGCACTCTCTTTTTTCCTACTGCCTTTTCTCGCCATTATACTTGTACATCATCTGATTCCTTTCAGTTTTGGGCGGGGTTGTCATATAAGATCATGCGAGAATGTGAATTTGATGATGTCATATAGACACTCTCTTATACTTCTACATGTTGAACTTGGCTAGGTTAAGCTCTTCTATGGTGCCTCTCCTTCTCCTACTTTACATGACGTCGAATTTTTTATGAACTTCTGCTTGTGCTTCTCCTCAACTTCGTGTGTTCATAAATTCTAACATGGGGCACTTTTCTTTCTAACACATGAAGGGGCACCATGCAGTAGTAGTCCGTTCTGCTAGACTAAATTCTATCTTTTCTTGATTGTTTCGACGAAAGACAATTCAAACACGATTTAAAGAAGGCTTCACAACAAAGAATTTGAATGCATTGAAAATACATTGTTCATTGATGAAAGCAAAAAATTACAATTGCTGTTATAAGGGGTGAACACTAGTTGACAAGACTTCTGAACACCTTATGCCCTAGTATCTCGATGGGCAAGAATAGCTTCAACAATCCTCTTTCTATCTTCAATTTAAATTATGATCGCTTCAACTTGTTTTCGGATGCGTCCTCATCTGCAAAATATGGTTTAAGATCACCGACATGAGGAACATTGTGGATTTTGCACCATAAAGGAAATTTTACTATGTGTGCGACTTTTTCAATCCGCATCACGATAGGTAATGGCCTGATATATTTTGGCACCAATCAGTAACATTTTCGTCTTGATAGTTTATAAACATTTATGTTGGGGAGTTTCACCATCACCATACCTTCTACATTAAGTTCAAGGAAACGACATTTTAGATCAATAGACTTTTTGTAGCATTTATGTGTTTTCTTAAGATAGTTTCAAGCAATTTTAATATTTCGTTTCCAATCCTGAGAGAAGTTTTTCACTTGAGAGGACTTTGTACTTTGATCAATATCCAAAGTATAAAGGAGTAACGATTGTTGGCCGGTGACAAACTAAAAGACTTACCAGTGAGAGCTCTTTTGGTGGCTAAGCCAGCCCATCGAATGAGGGTATTTGCTACATGATTACTAGAACCAGGACAATACTCTAGCACGAAGTTGAACTCTGAAAGTTCATACCAAAAAGCTTGCTCGCTCGAGAGTTTGGGTTGAGACATGAAGTGATTAACAACAATATTATCAATCTTCACAATGAATGGAGACCCAAGTAGGTAGTGACTCATACTCTTAAGGCAAAGGACTATCGGAAACTCCCAACTTACCAAGTAATGGCTTTCTGCATTATTTAGCTTTCGACTTTTATATGCGATCAGATGCCCTTCTTGCATGATGACTCCTCCAAGGGCAAAATCTAAAGCACCTGATTGAGTTTTATACGATTTAATCCTTATTTGTATCCTATTCTTTCAACTGTTTTTTCTACATACTCAATTTCAACTACATATTCACATAATAAAATATTCTGCACGTAAACCCAAAATTTTTCCTATTTTTAATCATACGGTCTCTAAAGAATCACTATTTAAAACAATATTTTTCTAAAGATATAGCCACCAAACAAGGGCTTAGTCATATATGGCAAGGCCAACACAATATCTGTTCACATAGACTTCTTCAATTATTCAAAAGTAGCTTGGCATTGTTCCTTCCAATCCCAAGCTTTTTCCTTCTTCGTTAATTTGGTTAAGAGTAGTACAATTTTCGAGTACCATTTCACAAATCTTCAATAAGAATAACATAATCCAAGAAAGAAACATACATCATGTACGTTCTTTGCTAGTTGTCAATGACAAAGTTTAGCCTGAATGATTTTTCCCAAGGATTGCTTGTATTATATAAGAAGAGAATTATACAACCATGGTAAGAAAATTATACAACTATGGTAACAAATATAGTAAATACAAAAACCATTTAAGGATAGTAATGTAATCTTAATATAATCTTTGTCAATCTCAGACATCTCTTCTCAAATTGATGCTAGATGATCAAAAGCATCAATTTGTTAACAAGAAACTGATGTCGCGTCGAGTCGTTGCCTTGGTAAATAGACTGGTTGTTTGAACTTCAGTTGTAATGTGCCGAAGAGTAATAAGGAAATCATCATAAGCCTTACGTATAGAGTAACAATCAACTTCAATATGTTTAGTGTGCTCACTGAACATAGGTTAGCGGCATCTGAATGACACTAGTGTTGTCAGTATAAAGTAGAGTAGATTCAAGCTTGAGGGCAATCAAGTTCCAATAGAAAACCTCAAAACCAAACAATCTGAAAGCAGGCAGAAGACATACGATACTAAAATTCAGTGGAACATTTAGAGACACGATCTTGCTTATTACTTTGCTACGAAATGAGCACTCTCTCAAGAAATATATGCCAACCTGTAATCAAGCGACGAGTATCCGCACATCTGGCTCAATTCGCATCACTATAACCTATGAGCTAAAGAGAATAATTTGCATGAAAGAAAAGACTATTATTAGGTGTATCCATCAAGTATCTAATAATGCAACTAACTGCTGCCAAGTGAAGGTGAGCATGCATAAACTAACAAACTTGTTGTACTGCAAAAGATGTATCAGGTCGTTTAATAGTGAGATAATTTAAACTACCTACTAACTAGCTATTTAGAGAGGGGTCAGGAAGAAGAGCACCTTCCTTCTTGCGATATTTCACATTCACCTCCAAAGGAGTATCAACCGAGCGACCATCCTGAAGTCCAACTAAAGTAATCAACTCCGCCGTGTACTTATGCTGATGCAAGTTTTGACTGGACTTGAAAGCACCTCATGACATAAGAAATACTAAAAGGAACCCAAATCCATCATATGGAAAGAATCTTTTAGCCAAAGTTGAGATATCAATCCAGACCACCAGTTCCGATAATAACAATATCATCCACATAGACCAAAAGAAGCACAATACCCACCTCAGTGTTAGAGATGAATCATATTTGCTTTAGATAAATGAGAAACCCAAAAGGGTAGAGCTAAAACTTGTCAAACCAAGCACGAGGAGCATGCTTCAACCCATAATGCGAGCTCTTTAACTTACACACATCGGAAGATGGCAACGAAAACAATCCGGCAGGGAGTGTCATATAAAATCCTCCTTAAGGTCGCCATGTAAGAAAGCATTCGTGATATCCTTACTTAAGGTCGCCATGTAGCTATAGCCAGAAAAGTCCAAATCGTTGTCATTTTAGCAACATGAGCAAAGGTCTCCTCCTAATCCACACCACATTCTTGCTTGATGATTCCTAAGAGCTACCAATCGAGCTTTCTCCTAATAGAGTTCAGTAATAACCTGAGAATAGAGGTGTCAATGGACCAAGCCGAGCCGGCTCGGCCCTTAAAGCCACGAGCTCGGCTCGGCTCGTGGATCGTCAATTTTTTTTTTTTTTGCTTTTCTTATTTTTTTTTAAAT
>CAIGRQ010212694.1:0-14557 GCA_903798375.1 Fraxinus sp. D2006-0159 | reverse complement strand
CTCACTTTTGGAGTCTTAACGGGATCGAATCGCTCGTTGGAGCATAATGGGCTCTGATACCATGTTAAGATTTGGGGGTCCATCTTAAAAGGTCAACCTTATTAAGAGGAGTAGTCCAAAATCTTTATTAATTGGTCTGTGTCTTCATCTTTATTTAATGTGGGATTAACATCTCCGGTTATAAATATCGTTACTGTTTTTGGGAAATTAGCCTATTTCTCAACTAATCCATAAACAACTACAATGTCCTAGATTACAAAAGCAGACAAAAATCCAAAGATCCCTAGAACTTTCCACGCCACCTCCATATATACACAACTATCCGCCCACCCACAGTAAATTGTGATGTCCCAGTTTCTATTTCACGGCACTGAATTTACTCGCTTCTCTACGTTGTGACTAAATTTTGACAGTATTTCAAGAAAGTTTAAGCTAATGGAAGGCGTGAAAGTAAAGATAGAACAGGAATGCTGTAGTAGTACTGGTGGCGCTCCACCGCCAATGGAGGGATTGTATGATGTTGGGCCGCCTCCATTTCTAACCAAGACTTTTGAAATGGTGGAGGATCCTTCAACAAATTCAGTGATTTCATGGAGTAGGGCCAGAAACAGTTTTATTGTTTGGGATTTTCACAAATTTTCCACTATTCTGCTGCCTAGGTACTTCAAGCACAGCAATTTTTCTAGCTTCATTCGACAGCTTAATACGTATGTAAGTATTTTCAGCAGCCCATAAATTTTTTTTAATTTCATAACGTTTGACTGCCTGAATTGTTGTAATTTTACATGGTTTGATTTCAATTTCAGATTTTTGCTATCGTAGTAGACTATTGCATTTGCAGTATATGTGGTAGGGTTAGGATCTTGATAAATTCTAAAATCCCACTAGTATTTTATCCTTTTTTTCTTTTTTTTGGGTGGGGTTGTTTTTAGTTTTTAAGTGTCTGGTAAAATTCATAGTCGATTAGACTCTAGACGTTCTTCTCTCTGTAAATAACTGCAGTCTTTTATCAGATATGGTTGGCTGGTTACCTATAAACGTAATCAGGATATTTGATATGCTTATTCCAAACCATAAATAATCTCTTTTTCTATTCTACATAAATGGCTAGCTTACAATCAATTTTATGAGCGATTTGTTAATGCTAAATTTAAATAAATGAATAAAATGTATTTCCTTCCCTTTATATAGTTCAACATGTTATTAGAGCCCAAAATGTTCAAACAAGCCATTGATTTCATCTAAAGCTCAATAGACCCACTGGATTCTAGGGTTAAATTTCTAAAATGAGCTACTATCTTACTGGGTATGTAAACTCTTTACGAGTTTGACCTTTAAAGCTGGGGCCATGTCAATATATTTTGATTATTGATTGTTTTTTCAAGTGCTCGAGTAGCTCTTGGTCTATTCTATAATTGCTTTGATATCTGTCTGTTAGCATATATTTTTTCCTTAGCTTTTTCACGAAGCATTGTGCTGTTTTGTGTGTGTGTGTTTTTTTTCCTTTTATCTCCATTTAATTTGTATCCCATTTCCTCAGTAAGTGGTTTTTATCTTATTTCCTGCATGTTACAGAATGAAGCTAGATTTTGGTTATGGTTTTAACTTTTTTCCATATTCTTGAATTGTAAAGTTATGTTTGTAGCTTGGAATCTGAAGCCTGGATCCAGCGGGAATATCTCTAAAAGTTTTCAGTTTTCATTCCCAGGTTTTGACCTGGTAACCTCTTTGTTCGTCTTTTTAGGGAAAATTGCAGCAACGTGTCCTAACCTTTTCAATTTTTTTGCAGACTTTATCTTAACCTACAATTTGTGCTAACGAATGTCTCTAACCTTTCATAAATGTATAGCTGAGGTCCAAATTAATGGAAACCATCTATAAAAGTGCCAGTTGGTCTAGAAAATACAAAAGTAGGTATTTTGACAATTTGAAGTAGGGGCATTTTCGTCCATACAAAAATTTCCCTTTGATTTAAAAACAACAATCACCTATAAAAAAGTAGATAATTATATTACCACCACTAAATTTATTAAGTGCACCACATTATATTCACACTACGATTAAAACATAGTTTTAATAAATATACCACAATAAATTTACAATTATACACCTAATTTAATAAAAATAATAAAAAAGAAGAATTATTGATTTTAATAAATACACCATAATTAAATTTCTATCTTTTTCTCTTCTTCCATCCATTTCTTCTCAAAGTAGGGTTATGCCCCGACTCTATGTGTTCATCACTCGTGCCTTGAGTGGCCACCACATTATAAGAATTATTGTTCTCGATTTTCCCATTATCTTGGTCATTTGATCTCATTTCATTCTCATTTCCAAGGGTTGCCTCATAATTATTATTCTTATTTTCCTGTAACTCATTTTGCTCCGTGTTTTTGGATTTCTCCTCCCCACTCAAATTAACATTACTAACAATCTCGGTTTTGGTTAAATTTTTAGAATTCTGCTCTCCCTCTCTTCCTTTGTCTCTTCATTTTCTATATTTCCACGACTCAATCAGAAACATTTAATGCTTCCTACATGAAGAATTCTAAGTCATGACTACTGATTTACTTTTGTACCAATAGATATATATACTATCAGATTCAATACATATTCTTGAGAAAAATTAAGTGGGATGAATGAAAGGATTTGCCCCATGTAGAAGCTGTATGAAAAAGAGGAATTAATATACACACAACGTAAAAGTAATTGAGATACAATGGTCAAACATAGTATAAATTTATTTACCGTGAAGAAAAGAAAATTAAATTGCCTCCATGGAAGAAAGCAAAAACCGCCGGAATAGCTATGAGCAATGAGAAATTAAGGAAAAAGAAAGAAAGAAATTAGGTTTTATATTTGTGGTGTAACAATAATTTATGTAATTAAAAAGTATATTAAACCCCTAATTATGTAATTTTAGTTAAGGATATTTAAGTAAATAAGAATATTGAGGTGCCCTTAATAAATTTTGTAGTGGTAATATAATTACCCGAAAAAAGTTGGCCCAACCCAACCCAATTTCACAAACAATAATCCAAAACCACCGCCGTCACCGTCATATCGCCGGACTACCACCGTCTTCCTTCACCATCCCATCATCAAACCCTAGTCGATTTCCCCTCCCAAACCATCCATCGAAGTCCCTGAAAACCCAACCCAACCCATCTCTATCTTTTGATTTTGATAATATTCCACCATAAATAGGCTCTCATGAGTAGGCGAGACCACCGACAGTGAGGCGCGACCATGGGTGTGACCATAGGTGGAGATTTGAGGGGTTAGGTCGTGCGACTCCTTTGGCTATTCTTTGCCCAATTAATTGTATGGGATGTGCTTATGGATTGAGGCTGCTGGCTAGGGAAGAAATTTCGGCAGATTGGATAGCCAATGGTTTTTCTAGATTGGGTGGCCGTCGGCTTGTGTGTTGATTTTGATCCTTTCATTTTTTTTGATTAAATCTTTTTCTGGTTTTGGATTGTAAATGTTTCGCGGTCCTTTCGAGAACTTAATTTCCAAATGTTTCCTGGTTTTGATGTTCGGTGGTTTTTCTATTTGTTGTGTTTTGGTTTCTTCCTCTCCACAATGGAAAAGCTAGTTTGGCGGCGGCGGCGGCGGCGGTTTATGGTTTACGGTGAGATAGGTGGCTATGGTCGGTTGACTGGCTGGCGGTGGTAAGTTTTCTAGGTTCGATTTTAGGGTGGGGATGGGGTGAGGTGAAGATATCCTTTTGGTTTGATTTTTTTGTTTTTTGATTTAATTATCCCTTATTATATAATTGTATTTATATTGCAAAATATAAAGTTGTCATGGAATTGACGAAAATGCCTATGCTTAAATGGTCAAATATCTATTTTTGTATTTTCCAGACCATTGGTGGTTTTATAGACGGTTTCCGTTAATTTGGACCTTGGCTACTTATTTATGGAAGGTTAGGGATTTTCGCTTGCACAAATAGAAGGTTAGGATAAAGTCTGCAAAAATTGAAAAGATTATGGACCGTTGAAGCAATTTTCCCTCTTTTTTATTTTGATAAGCTTCTGTTCTTGAATTTGACAGTCACATGTTGATCTGGCATGTTATTATGTGCAAGAGACAAGCTAGGCTGTTTGCTCTGTTCTGAGGTTTATAGATTATCATTTGAAGTACTTTTGATTAGGCTTCTAGGTTTTTCTGACAATTCGGAATTATTACAATCTGTAGGGTTTTAAAAAAGTGGATCAGGATCGATGGGAATTTGCAAATGAGCGCTTTTTGGGCGGACAGAAGCATCTCCTCAAGACTATCAAGAGGAGAAGTAATGTCGAGAACTTGAGACGACGAGGTGGAGATCCGTGTGCCAAGTTAGGGCACTTTGGCGTGGAAGAAGAACTTGAAAGACTGAGAACTGACCGGAATGTGTTGACGATGGAAATTATAAAGCTTAATCAGCAGCAGCAAAATTCAAGGGATCGCATTATGGTATTGGAGGAAAAAATGCAGAACACTGAGAGGAAGCAACAACATATGATGAGGTTTCTTGCTAGAGCCTTCGGGAAACCTACTTTTACCCAGCAGTATATTGACAAATACGTTCAGAAGAATGAGAAACAGCGCATTGAAACAGGACGGAAGAGGAGGCTTGCCATGAGCCCGTCTTTAAACTACACAGGCCATGACGGCGATGAGCTTACTAACACCGAATTGGAGCTGGAAACTTTGTTTTCCACTGTTGTGGATTGCGAATCGAGCAGTGGTAGCAGCTCAAATCCTGTTACCGAGGATACGTTGGAAGTCTTGCTTAGTGAAGATCTTTCGAGTGGTAATTAAATGGAAGAAGCTTTAGTAGGTGAATGGCCTGCAGTTGATGCGGAGGTGGACGAAATTGTAGCAAAAACACAGAATTGGGGTGAGGATTTACCTGATCTTGTATATCCATAGACGAACCCCTTAATGTTCTGAGGCCAATCTTGTGCATCCCTTCGAAGATGGAATCTAGATATTCATTTCTACGGTTTTTAGTTTTTTGTACGTCGTCTGCTGAGTGTAGGTTAAAGTAGAAAGGAAGTCGAAATCCTTCGAGTGTTCAGTATATTATCAGGTGCGCCGTGGCTCTCGGGTTTTGGCAATGATATATACTTGTGTATAAGATAAGAAGTACGAAGTAATTTGTTTTTGGCCATGTAATGTGTACTGCATATAAAAAGCATTTCTTCTATGCCTTGAAGTATTTGAGCGGGCATGTTATATTTTTGTACTACGAATAAATTAATGAAGTATTTGAGCGGGCATGTTATATTTTTCCCATTAATGAAATCTTGTGCCTGTTAAAAGTTATTAGTATATACCTACAGAATAAAAATGACCAAAATTCCGTACCCTTGAACAGAAGTAGAATGAAAAATAGAATGATTCCTCTTTCTTGTTTATTGAACGAAAAAGAAGGTAACACAAATGGGATGAAATGGAAACAATATTTTGACCATTTATTCCTTCCAATTTATGGTAGCAAAAAAATTGAACTTGCATAAAGAGGAGCTGTTTAACCCCGTGGTTAAGTTGTGTTCAACAAGAATCAAGGAACAAGAATGTGGACCTAGTAACTACATGAAAAATAGCGAAAGTGATAATGAGCTGTCATGTTATTCTACTGTCGGCATTTGATTGGAAGAGAACTGGCATGTGTGTGCCACCACTTGACTAGAAGCTAAATTTTGACTTGGAATGGACTATGGAGAGACGCCCTTGGGCTAGGAAGTCCCATATATGCAAGTCGGGGTGACATTCTTATTTTTGGGCTTGGTCGCGGAGATGGGATAAGCAAACAACTCTTTGGGTTGTCTGATGTTATTGTAGGTGATAAATTTACTCTTTCTAGTGCCTCAGACTGAAGCTCCATTGGGTAGTCTCGAACACATCCAATGCGGGGCCCAACTCCAGTAGTCCACTTGCAAGATAAAGTCTTGGCCAAGTCAAGTTTGGGTGCTTCTGTAGTAGCTATCTTGATTGATGTATTGCCTTCATGAGTTTCCTCAACTTTGATGGCATCTGCCTTAAATGAGGTCCTGTCATCATCTATTGCACACCTCTGTGGATAGGTGGAAAAATATCAAATATTTACAATACGTGCCTCAATTACAACAAATTTTTATATGTTTTGCTATTTTCTTACTTTCAGGATGCACTATGGCCAGATGGGTTATAGTGGAATACCTTAACGTTTGTTAAATCTACATTATTCTCCTCAAGAAACATGATGAATTCCTTGAAATTATCTTCAGTCGGAAGATAGTGACCGCTGTATGGCCATATTGCCTGAGGAAAACAAGAACGATAAGCGCGCACTAAATATAGACGAACAAAGTAAAATAATCAAATAATTATACGTAGATGTCCATAAGTAATAAGTTGTACCTCTAGAGTACCATGATGAGCAACTAATCTACCAGCAGCTGTTGTAGCTGCACCAGAAAGAAAACTGTAGTGCTGAAAAACACTTTTTCTCTTCTGTGCTACATATAGAGTTCTTGTTGTACTGAGGACAAAAATCCATTTTGAGCCTTCAGCTGTATTCAAGAGAATTCCACTTTGTTTGTATGCTAATTTCCCTTCATCTACAATCACTTCATATGCTTCTCTCTCATTCTGTGAGATAAAAGGTTGGAAAAGAACATTGTCATACAGGCAAATGATTCACTAATGTGTATTATTAATCAAATAGACCTGAAATTAGAATAAATCCATGCAATGACATATATTCTATGTTTTAAGACCATGGGAGAGGGTCAAGGGTCGAAGTCCGGGCATCGACTTGGTGAAACTGTCTGGTTAACCGCCTGATTTGCCGTATTTAATATCAGGTTTTATATTTTTTTAAATAACAACCAGACCAGTTGTCGCCGAATCTCAGTTTTTTGGGTCAAACTCTTGACAACATTTATCAAAACACACTTATCCACAATATAGAAAATGTGTATATAGTATGATTAAAAATAAAAATAAGCGAACTACAGTAATAGACAATATTCCTGTTAAGACAGAATTATTTTGGAAAAAATTAGTGAGATAAATGTAATAAAGCTTACAGGGCCTAGATATTCAATGCATTGACGTTGCAGATTGACTCGGGGGCAAATTTCAAGATTTACTTCCTTACCATCACCAACATCCAACCTTCAAGGTACAAGGTAAGGCAGTTAACTCAAGGTCAAAAATAGAAAGCAGTTTCATGTGGATGTGGTGTTTCTCTAAGTAAAAGTCTTACCAATAGAAGAATGGTTGGAGACTTCTGCTCTCCGACCATACGTCGTAGTAGAAGTGTAAGTTGTGTCCATAGCGATGACGAGGGTCAATCTGCGGGAAAGAGACGAGGAACTGTCAGATGATTGATATGGTTATGTGGTGGGTAGCATAGCAAACCAGTATGGGTACACAGGCAACGAGGGTTGCTAGCCCAGCCACCCAACCCAACAGGTCTTATGTGTAAGTGGAACCTTTTTGGATGTTAGAATGGTATGAACCTAGAAATATAGTATCAAACAAATTTATGGATGAGTGTTGGGGCTTACAGCTTCAAGCCAATGTTGTAGAGCTAGTTTCCGAGCTTTCTCATCCTTGGATAAGCCTTTGCCGACCTATGAGAATACAAACATCACTTGGGTTAAGATCGAGCCTATAATTTCTCCCTATGACGGTATTTGTACATTAAGTTGTGACTATAACTTACCTTAGCAGCCCTTGTCTTAGCACGAGCCCACCGGGACACAGCAGTTTCGGGTTCAACTTTGTTGAAGAACGATATCGAGCTCTGTTTCAAAGCTGCAGAATCCAAGGTTTTCCACCTACAACATAGAATGAATTGAGAAATTCCCATAAAGGACAGATAATCTTTGTAACAGCATTAAAAAGTTCTTATGGTACAGACCAGAGCTCTTCAACAATAACTGCACAATCTGCAAGGTTCCTTCTCGTCCGGTAACTCTTGTAAACTTTCTGAAGCGTTGTAGCAGCAGAATTCAGTTCGTTAACCGGTCTTGGAGAAGAAAACACGAACGGTTCTTGAACAGGAACCGAAATCTCGGGTTTCAGCTTTTCTACTTTTGAATAATCTGAGGTTTCATTCTCATCGTCTACAACCAATTTTCTCAAAGGAACATGCGATTTTATCCTTTCTTTTTCAGATTTTGGGGGTTTATCCATATCAATTGTCTTGAAGCTGAGTGTTTTCATCATGATTAGTTCTCCACCTTTGCTTCCAAAACTTATTGATCTGGCAATAAATGTTTCTACATTGTCTGTTAAATCATAAAACAGATGGTCCAAAATTTCATTCCATGATGATGAAAGTAATGAAAGAGAAAGCCCCATTTATTATCTCCAGCAAGAACTTCAAGTTCTTGATCCCAGATGAACAAAACCCTGCAAAACAGAATTCATAACACATTAGGATTGTTTCAATAGTGATATCAAGAAAAGAGGTTCTTTTATTATACGCTGGTTCACCTTCGACGTGTGAGATTTATTCTACTTGGCCTACAACAGAAAGATCGATACAAGATCTTTCCTCACACCTCTCTTGTGCACCGATTAAGGCACCCTAAGAATTCTTGCTATATATGAATATTAGGTTGGGTCGAGGGATAAGTGCATAGAATGATTAGGAGTATAGATATAAGGTTGGGTCAATCGAATACAACCAACAACTTTTAACACAAACTAAACGCATAGCTGGGACCACTGGGACACTCCCATTTATATAGAGTTGTCCTCCCTTTGAATTATGAAAATTTAAAGTCTTGGTGGTAAAAGATGTGCCAAAAGACAAATGTGGAAAAGAAAATCTAACCAAAGCAGTGTGGAAAATTTTGGAAAATGGGGATCTGTTGAAACCTTCAATGAAGTTTAAAGGAAGGGCTAAAGAAACATCAATTTGTCATTGTTACGCCTATAAATTATGTAGTATAAATTACGTGAAATGCTTAGATGGAAAGAGTCTCATTTATGCCAACGTGGCATTGACTATCCAATTGGTTGGACATATTTTAATTAAACAATTACATCTTGAGTTCAACCCATTAACCACTTGACCCATTTACATTTTCCTAGCCAAATCCCCTTTCCCTAAATGGTATGTATTCTAATCCTAACCAAATCGCTTTTCCTGTCTCTTGCGCTCATTTTTCTTTTGTTCGGTTGTTGATTTGACAGTTGGAGTGCAAACTGTCGTCGAACATTTTTCTTGACCGACGACCTCTGCTTCTAACGAGGTGTTCAATTATGTGGGTGACGTCTACGTGGAAATAATTGAAATTATATTGACGCATTTTTCGAGGTCAACAGATTGACATTGTCGGTGCAAAATGGTACATTAACCATGTTATCACTACATCTAAAAGACCACTAAAAAATATGGTTTCCCGGACAGTTGTCTACTAAGGTTTTATGGGATGAATTAGAGAAGCTCTACCTAGTTAAGTCCTTACCCAATAAGTTGTTTCTGTTGGAGATATTGTTTAGCTTTAGGTTAGACACCTCTAAGGATATAGAAGACAATCTTGATACCTTCAATAAGTCAGTTTAAGATATCACCAATGCTGGTGATAAAGTCTCTGATGAGTATAAGGCTATAGCGTTATTGAATGCCATTCTTGATACCTATAGAAAGGTTAAGGCTGCCATAAAATATGGTAGAGATACCCTTACACCTGAGATAGTTATAAACTCTTTGAGAAGTGGAGAGCTTGAACTCAGGGTAGAGAGAGAGAATGTTGGGCCTGAGACTCTGTTTGTTAGGGGAAGGACCCAGAACAGGTTTAGTGGAAACCAAGAAGGTTTTAATAATCAAGGAAATAATAATAAAAAGAAGTTTAAGAGTATGGGCATGTCTAACTCAAAGACTAGAAACAAGAAATTCTATGGGTGTGGGAAAACTGGACACTTTATAGAATATTGTTATAAAAAGAAAGATGAACAAAAAGGAAAAAGGGATTGATGAAGGGAATGTAGTTGAACCTACTGATTCTAATACTGCTAATGTTTATGTAGTGACTGAACCTTCATTTGATTGTGATTCTGTCAATGTTGTTAATGAATGAAATCAGATCCAAGAATGAATCTTGGATTACGGTTTCACCTTCCACGACTCGTATTGGTTTGACTCCTTTAAGAAGGTTAATAGAGGAGAAGTAGTCATGGGAAACAACATTGCTTGCAGAGTTGAAGGCATTGGAAGTATGACATTGAAATTTAAAAATGGGTATATTTTTACCTTTGAAAGAGTAAGATATGTTCCTGAATTGAACAGGAACCTGATTTCAATGGGAAACTTGGATGATTTATGTTTACAAGGTAAGGTTAGTGATGGCTTGTTGAAGGTGATGAGAGGATCACTTGTGATGTTTAAATGTGTTCAAAGAAATGAGATTTATGTAGTTAAGGCTAGTGCTGTAGTTGATTACATGGCTGAGTCTTTCAATGCTGAACTTGATGCCACTCTAAAGTGGCACAAGAGATTAGCTCATATAGGTGAAAAAGGCATACATATCCTTTATAATAAATGAGTTTTTGAGAAGGACTTTATATCTAGAGTTCCTTTTTGTGAAAACTGCACTTTAAGGAAACAGCACAGACTACATTTTAACACTGGAAAGCATAAATCTACCTCTGTTCTTGAATATATGCTTTCTGATTTATGGGGGCCTTCATCTGCTATCTTTCAAGGATGAAATGTATACTTTCTTTCCTTGATTGATGACTATTCAAGAAATGCTTGGGTTTACATGTCAAAACATAAATCTGAAACCTTTGGGAAGTTTAAAACTTGGAAAGTGTTAATAGAGAACCAAACCAGAAAGAAAATTAAGACTCTTAGGATTGACAATGGTCTTGAGTTTTGTAATTCTGAGTTTGATCAGTTTTGTACTGAAAATGGGATTAAGAGACATAAAATAGCTCCTTATACCCCTTAGTAGAATGGAATGGCTGAAAGGATGAATAGAACCTTGTTAGATAAGGTGAGGTGTTTGCTGGTTGGTTTAGGTGTACCTAAACCTTTCTGGGTGGAAGCCTTAATGACAACCACTTACATAGTTAATAGAACCCATTCAAATGTTGAAGGTGATAAAACACTTGAAGAACAATTAAAATATAGGAAAATTAGAGCATAGGGCCCAACAATGTGTTTTATTGGGTCATCCTGATGGGGTTAAAGGTTATAGGCTTTAGAGTAGAGAGTTTAGAGGTTTTAAGATTATCACAAGTAGTGATGTTACTTTTGATGAGTTTAACATGCCCGATTTGAAAGATGATAGCCTAATAGACTACTTGAAGAGAAAGAAGAAGATAAAACCAAGCTGCGGGTGGAGCTTGGTATGCCATGTGAATCTGTTGATTTTGAACAGGTTGATGTTGAACTTGAAAATGCTGATTTTTAGATGTTGGAGAAGAGGGTGAGGTTCAAGAAAATTTAGAAGAACAAGTGAGTGATGTAAATGATTATCAATTGGCAAGAGATAGAGTTAGGAGAAATATAAGAGAGCATGTTAGGTATAGAGATTACCTATCATTTGCTTTGCTTTCCTATCATGACCTAGTCTTTAGAGAGTTAAAATCTTATGAAGAGGCTATTTCCAGCTAGCAATCTAAGGACTGTCAGGCTGCTGTGAATGATGAAATGGACTCCTTAATTAAAAATGGAACCTAGACATTAGTTCCTAAACCTGCAAGTAAATCCCTTGTTGATTGCAAGTGGATTTTTAGTATTAAGGAGGGTAATACTGAGAACATGCCTATAAGATTTAAGACTAGACTAGTTACTAAAGGCTTTACACAAAAGGAAGGCATAGATTATAATAAAATCTTTTTCCCTGTGATTAAGTATACTACTATTAGAGTTATGTTAGCTCTTATTGCTTATTATAATCTTGAACTTGAACAAATAGATGTAAAAATTGCTTTTTTACGTGTTGATTTTGATGAAGTGATTTATATAAAACAACTATCTGGTTCTATTGATAAATCTAAAATTGGACATGTTTGTTTGTTGAAAAGATTTTTGTATGGTTTGAAGCAATCTCCAAGACAATGGTACAAAAGATTTAATACTTTTGTTTCTTCTGTTGGTTTCGTAAGAAGTGAATTTAATCATTGTTTGTATTTTAAAAGAGATGATGCAAATGCTATTGCTGCTTTTATACTCTTGTATGTGGATAATATATTTCTAATTGGACATAACATGAATGTCATAAATGAGATTAAAAGATCTTTGAGTGCTGAATTTGAAATGAATGACCTTCGACATGCTAAGAAAATCTTAGGCATGGAATAACTATGAAAAGACATACCAAGTTATTGATTTTGAAGCAAATTGCCTATGTTGAAAAATTTGTAACTAGATTTGCTATACATAATTCAAAATCTGTTTCTGTACCTCTGGCCAGTCATTTTAAATTGAGCAAAGATCAGTCTTCTATTAATGAATCTGGCATTAAACAAATGGAAAAGATACATTATGCTAATGCTATAGGATCTATTATGTATACCATGGTTTGTACTAGGCTTGATGTGGCTCATTCTATTAGTACCCTTAGCAGATTCATGGCTAATCATGGTTTAGAACATTGGGCTACTTTAAAATGGTTATTGAGATATTTGAAAGGTTCTTCACACTTGAGACTTTGTTTTAGTGCCTGTAATGATGGTGTAGTGTTTAAAAGATTTGTATATTCTAATTTTGCTGGAAATATTGACTATAGGAAGTCTACTACAGCTTATATGTTTACTTTGTGTGGAACTTGTATCAGTTGGAAATCCCAACTGCAACATGTTGTAGCTTTATCTACTATTGAGGCTCAATATGTTGTTGCAACTGAGGCAGTAAAAGAAGATTTGTGGTTTAAGGGTTTATTGTCTGAAATAAATGAGTTGTCTAATCATGTTACATTATATTCTGACAATCGAAGAGCTATACATTTGTGTAAGAACCCAGTTTATCATGAAAGAACTAAACATATTGATTTTAAGTTGCATTTTATAAGAGACATTATTTTTAAACATGTTTTACTTCTTGAAAAAATTGTTACCCAATTTAATCATGCTGTTATGGGTACCAAGGTATTGCCTTTAACCAAGTTTAAGTATTGTTTGCAAATGTTGAATATTGATATTGGGTAATTTTATTGGTGCAGGTACTAATCCTAAGCTTGATGCTATGAGGAGTAATCAATGGAAGCTGTGGCATCTACTTGTAGAGAGCATTAAGCTGTCTGATAAACCACTGGCATCAAAGTGGAGATTGAGAGACTGTGATGCCAGTTAGCCCACTTTAGGCAATGATGATATGGCCTTCGACCCAATACTAATGCCCAACTAATTAGTTGAAGTGAGCTTAGTGAAGCCCAAACCCAATACTCGGTCTAGTAAGGAAAAAAACGTGTTTGGCTGATGCAACTTTAGTTGTTCTTCCATTTATGAAAGTGTTAGTTTCTCTGGGCTGTTAGATGATTTGCTGCCAATCTCGATACCTTGATATTTTTGTGGTATTCGAATGGTTTTTATTATTCATTCTTTCATTCTGTCTCTAGTTCTCGAGGGTTTTCTGAAGACTTCCGTGTTCTTTTTTTCATCTTCATCTCTATTGTGATGATCTCTTGAATTTGTTTCTTAAGCGTTATTTTTGTGAAAAATAAGGTGAAAAGATCAGGTGTTGTTATTGGTAGCATTGAGCTCTTCTGGTCCATAGAAGAAGTTTCACGTTTACTATGTATCATGAGGGTTCTGGGCTTCACGGTGTTGAATCGAAAGGGTACACTACTATGAGCTTTCGATATGTGATCATTTGGTGTTTAGTGATTTCGAAGATAAACTTTTGTAATAGGTACTGGCGGACCGAGGTATGGCCTAGGGGGGCATGTGCCCCCTAGATTTTGAAATTTTATTTTTTTGTTTTTTAATATGAAATGAAAAAAAAAATGAAATTCTATTCTAGTCATTTCTTCTCTCCTCTCCTCTCCAAACTCTCTCCTATCTGGCCACGGTAGACTGGGGTAGCTTAGGGGGCACGTGCCCCCCTAGATTTTGAAATTTTATTTATTTGTTTGTTTTAATATGAAATGAAAAAGAATGAAATTCTAACCCCAGTCATTTCTCCTCTCCTCTCTGAACTCTCTCACGTCTAGCCACAGCAGTCTCCCGCACTCTCCGCCCGTCCTTTCTCTCATGCTAATGGCAATCACTAGCCACACCCATAGCTGATGGCAGTCACGACCACTCTTCCACAGCCCCGCTCCTCGACTCCATGCCTTCGCCTATTCCAACTTCCAAGCTTCGCACCTTCGGCTTCGGCTCCGGCTCCGCCCGTCCTCACTCCTCTCTGAGCTCCCTCGATCTCCCGACACTCAATACTCAATTTAGGGTTTTTTGGGAATTGATAGTTAGGGATTTTGATGAGACTTCCAATTTTGATTTAGAGACTTCTAATGTGATTGAACTTTTTTTTTTGTATCAATTATGGACAAATACTTTCAACGTAAATTTATGCTTTCTTATGATGAGCAAAATACCGATGAAAGGAATATTC
>CAIGRQ010212588.1:0-12479 GCA_903798375.1 Fraxinus sp. D2006-0159 | reverse complement strand
TTACGACATGCCTTATATGCACACCGTAAACGCGTGCCGTAAAAAGTAACATTTGTTATAGTGAATGTTTTCTTTCCAAATCCTCAATTCTTTCATGTAATGCAAGTTACTCATTGTAATTTGAATTATTTTTCTTCAACTTTTGCTTCTTTCCTTCAATTCATTTTTTAGTCATAGAATTTAACCTGTTAAACATAAAATACAATAACTTAGAATATATTTAGTCAAAAGAACTATCAAATATCATTATTTTAGGTCTCGAATAAGTGTATAAAATACACTTGTAACATTGAAAAAGAGGTAGGCTACTTTGTCATAGTGAGTTGAATTTTTGTATTTTGCGGAGATCTAGTTTTTCTTCTAAAGTTGCACCTTTTTTTTGTTTCTAACAAGTTACTGCTGGTTTTATTGAATAATTCTATGTGTTGAAATTAAATTTATGTAATTGATACTAAATTGTAATATATATATATATATATATATATATATATATGTATATATTACTATAATGGATTAGAATTTCTAACATACTTTGAAATATAATATGCAATACAATAATAATTCCAAAAAAATTGCAATCCTATTCTTGTACAATAATAGGATTGACGAACAGACAAACTCTCTTAACAGGAGGCAAAGCAAAAGGTAATTGATTCTGATGAAGGATATCTTTCAGGGAAAGCCACAATCGCTCGACAAAGAACTATCAAACGTCGAAGGAAAACAACTGTGTACGTTAGCGATGAGGAATAAGATATGGTTCTAAGGAGTACGAGTGAGTATTTAGCTGTTAAATATAAATCTTACGGCTTTGAAAGCAGTGCTAGATGCATGCCGTGTAAATAGTTACAATATAAATTGGTTTCTTCAAGCATTGACCTATGCATACTATGAGCTGTGCACATGTATACATCTACCTCACACCTTGACAGTTGTTAGTGGGGAGAGAGATAAAACACAAAAGACAGTGTTATCTGTCTGAGTATTTTCTTTTTCACACTGACATTTATATAGCCACAATCAGTCTGAAAACTCTGCTTTCTTACCTCTTTAGGAAAATTACTGTAAAAAAATTTAAAAATTTAAATAAAAAAAATAAAATCCTCCTTTAGCATTAAGGATATCATTCTTGAGAATGACTTTTGATAGTAAAACATTTGGGAAAAGAAATATAATTTCAATTTAGTGCTTTGTGTTGGCTACATTGAAATAGGATTTTGGACTACGGCAAGGAAGTGGCAATTGGAAATGGATGACGATTAGTACAAGATTGATGCTACTTGAAAAGTGGAAACAAAGTAGTCAAGTGACTATCAGTAAATCATTTATCAAGTTCATAATATATGTTAATAATCATCTAGTACTGGAAGTTGGCAGTATGAAAGACGTTATTATAAGGAAGTTACAATCTAAAGAAAGTGTATCAGGATTGTTTCTCGATTTCAATTGTTTGTTATTTATTGAAGTATCAAGTTCATAATATATGTTAATAATCATCTAGTACTGGAAGTTGCCAGTATGAAAGATGTTATTATAAGGAAGTTACTATCTAAAGAAAGTGTATCAGGATTGTTTCTCGATTTCAATTGTTTGTTATTTATTGAAGTACTTCTTCGAGCTGTAATTTTAGTAGTCTATTTCTATTCTAAGACTTTAAGAATCAATTTAAATCTGTGACATTGTAATTTATTAGTATGACATGAGCAACAGTCTCCTTTTCAGCTGAAAAAGAGATGGTGGGAGGGAATAGTTTTGTGTGTTTATTGTACTTGGCTTTGGCAATGCAGTTTTGTTTTCTATGAATTTCTTTCTAGCTTGTATGCAGATTGGTTCAATTTTCTCTTCTTTTTGTTTTTGATCATCTGGAGTTTAGATTTTGCAGGGATATCTACAGATGTGACAAGATAATGCAGCGCTTAATCTACTCCTAGGCAGGCCTTTATTCCTGGAGGCAGTTCGGAAAAATGAAATTACTGAATATTCTTCTAATAAATTTATGGCCAAACAGTTTAGATAAAAATCTTTTTTCATTGTAAAATTTCCAGAATTTGCTTGTAGTTGCCCGTAAAGGTATTAGAGTAATACTCTTCCTTGTTTCGCATTGTGAATGGTGAAAATATGATGTGTTTGATATTTCTAATTTTGATAACTATAACCATTTGTTTTGGTATAAAAGGTCATTATCCACTAGTTCATTCACCGAAAAGGAATTACCTTTCATTTACAGATTTCCCTTTGATTTTTTATGCAACGTGTTAGGTATTCGATACCAAATATACGCGGGGCGGTGATTAAATATCGGGTCGGATTAAGCTTTGAGGTAATTGTAGAATATTGTTTAACGATTGACCCATGGTAACAATTGGCAGCCCATGGAACCAAGATGGACAAAGAGTCCCACAAGTGGTAATTAGTGTCAATTAGGTCGCGGCCCATTTAGGCCACTTGGGTGACCTACCCATCCACTATATAAGTGGACTCTAGTCCACTGTTTGGGAGAGATACAATGCATATGCTGCTTTCTCTTCCTTGGATCTTGGCTGTGCGATTCTCCGTGGTTTCTTCATGCCTTATCCTTGAGCTTTCTCTGTGCTCACTGTCGGCGTGTGTCGCTGGCTGCATGACCTCAGGTAGCCCTTGTTTGTGCCATGTTTGCCCATTGCCGTTCCGTCCCTTTGTGCTGCCGATTTTGCAGGTTCTCTTTGAGCTTCCTGTGGCAATGTTCTTGGAGTGGGGATGTGGGATTCTTGGAGAAAACGGAAAGAGAAATTCATTCAAAATTCTCTACTCAAACCATTTCTAAGTCTTCTTTTACGTGTCTAGAGAGAAAATTAAGGGTTTTGGCCTTGATTTTGAATTTCTCATGTATAAAAAAATTATGAAAAATTGTTTCGATACACAAGAAAAAGGAAGAGAGTCTCACATTCAGAGTCACAGCCAGTTGTGGTAGGCAGCGGTGGAGAAACGGCGTCGACGACTGCGGACACAAGCGTCAACTTGGCACTATGTGACGTGCGTTGATGCTGAGGGATAGAGGGAGGAAGATAGGGCTTGATAACTTTGGTTTGCTTATATTTTTGTAAAGGCGTAATTGCATATATGGTTGGGCAACATTCACAATTTCACGTTCAATTCATTTTGTAATTATGGGCCTAAATATTAATGACAATGACTTCTGACTTATTTGTTATGCATGAGTTGGGTTAATTAAATTTGTACCTTCCAAGAAAGTACACTTTAAATTCAAAAAATTATACTTTAATAAAATTTATATATGAGAATTTATAATTTAATAAAAATATGTTTTTTAATTGAAAAAAAGTGCGGTTTGGTTTGATTTTTTTGCGGTTTTTAAAATTTGAAACCTAATCTAAACCATTTTGAAATGGTTTGGTTCGGTTTGAGAGAAAAAAACACGGGTCCATGTGGACCCCAAACCAACAATTTCAATTGGGTTTGCGGTTTCGCAATTTTTTTGTGCAGCCCTAAGTAGGATTCTTGGGTCCAAATTGATCTGAGCCGTGTAAATTCATCTTTGATTCCGAACATGAATTTGAAAGGGGAAGTGTTAATCTTGCAATTTCCTTGTAGTTGCCTGGGGAGGTTTTAGAGTAATACTCTTCCTTGTTTCGTATTGTGAATGGTGAAAATATGACATGTACGATATTTCTAATTTTCAATAACTATAACCATTTGTTTTGGTATAAAAGGTCATTATCCGTTATTTCCTTTAGAAAAAAGGAATTACCTTTCATTTACAGATTTTTCTTCGATTTTTTATGTGATTTTATAATGAAAACGCAATATCCCGTGTGATCATTGTGATATCATGAAATGAAGTTTTAGAAGAATTTATAATATCTAGTAAAACTCTCAGTTTAGAAGTGAAGTTCTTTGTATTAAGTGATATAATTTGATTGACTATCATGCCTCTAATATAAAAGAGAGAATCAGCCAAGCACTTTTATTTGTGGTACCTTGTTTTCACACTTATCTTGTGCCAATCTGGTTTCCATTTGTTCACAAGTGAATAAATATCTTCACAACACAAAAAATGATCATTTGCAACACTAAAAATTGGACACTCACTAATAAAATGTTGCTAAATGGGTCTATCGTAACATTTTAATAAGTGAATGTTGCCGTTGATTAATATAAATGAGTTTTGACAACGTTTTTTAGAAGAATCTTGCGATAGACCCATTTTTGCAATGTTTATTGAGTGTTGCGGAAGGTTTTATTTTTCGCAATGTTTATCAAACATTGCAAAAAGAAAAGCCTTTTGCAATATTTGTCAAACGTTGCAAAACCTCTACTTTTGCAAGGTTTATTAAATGTTGCGAAAGGTTTTACTTTTGCAACTCTTTTTGAACGCTGCGAAAGGTCTCACTTTTTGCAACGTTTATTGAATGTTGCAAAATGTGATACCTTTTATTTTTTGCAATGTTTATTGAATGTTGTAAAAGTTTCAATAGATTAACTTTTTGCAATGTTTATTAAATGTTGCGAAAAGTCACTTTCTGCTACGCTGTGAAAACTTTTGTACTTTTTTAAATTATATACGGGCTGATAGAAACCCAAATTAACCCAAACCCTACCTTATTCACGCCTCTCTCCACTCATTCATCTCCAACCCGCCACCTATGGAGCCTCATTCCTCCACCTTCCGGCCACCACGCCCACCGGACACAACCACTAACACCCTCACCTCAAGGAGTAACTCTGCTAGTGAGTCCAAGTCTAGGAAGTGGCCGAGAAGTCCTAGCCGAGATAGGGTCCACTTAGGAAGGAGCAGCCCTGTCTGGCAGGTACGCCATTTCGTTGATGGAGGTTCGGTTGGACGGAGCTCTGAGGCGGTAGTGAAGAGTTGTGTTGAGAAGGGGGTCCTAAAAGACCGGAATGAAAGTCATCGCATGTTCATTTAAGCAAACCTGGGTTAGGAAATTAAACATATTTTGTTCTAGTTCTTTCATGGCTTTGGTTATATCTTCAACTTGTAATTGGCNTAGTGAAGAGTTGTGTTGAGAAGGGGGTCCTAAAAGACCGGAATGAAAGTCATCGCATGTTCATTTAAGCAAACCTGGGTTAGGAAATTAAACATATTTTGTTCTAGTTCTTTCATGGCTTTGGTTATATCTTCAACTTGTAATTGGCCATCTTTAACTTCACTTGAAATGCTTCTTGCATTATTTCATATTATCCACTGTGTTTATGGCTACCATAAGATGGTGTCCTATTTTGTTTCCTGTCTACTGTGCTGAAGCTATTAGTTCTTGCATTGACTCTGGAAGTTTGATTTGTCTCCAATTACTGATTTTCGGTTACTGCTTCTGTTTGGGTAGTTGAAAAATGTAGTTTTAAGCACAAACTGAACTGGAATGAAATGAAATGTATGCTTAATGTTTGGTGTAAGAGGGCAAAGTAGGTTCTGTACAAATATATTGCCCACGTGCAGTTCTAGAGGTAAATCTTAATTTTACCTTATTTGTTACAAATTCTATTCTTAATCTTGGTACGTGTGACGTATCGTAGGCCCACAGATCCGTTGTGGTAAGGGAATTTGCTACTGGCATCAGACAATTGACCAAGGTAGAGCTCAAGCCATTGTTCCAAAAAGAAACCCACAACCCACTGTTGAAGAGGTAATCCTTTTCACTGGTATAATATTTTAGAAGTTCTTGACTGATTTGGTTTTTCTTGGTCATGTTCCAGCAGTTGAAGCTGCATCATATGATGAAACAACAGCTGGGAAATTGTATTTTTGGACATGAGAAACATGGGTACCAACAGATGGTGCATAACTGTAGAAAAAATGGAGAAAGGCCTCAAGGGTTATCAATGGCTGCTTGGCCTACTTTACAACAGTCTAAACAGAAATGTGAACAACAGATGGGGTCAGGCATGAGGGAGGTGTTTCTTGGTGATCCGGGGACTAGAAAAGAACGTTCAGGAACTGGTGTTTTCTTGCCTATAATATTTGAAACCGCTACTGGAACTCGGAAGAAACCAGGTTTATTGTCTTTTATATATGTGCCGACTTTAATTGAATCTTTTAATATGTGCTGACTTTTGTATGATATTTGTTTGAAAAATGCAGGATGCGACATTTCTGATACCAGATCGACTTGTTCAGGCCCTGAATATGAATTTGGAGTCGATGAATAGTGAATACCCAGCCACAGCCACAGACACAGCCTCAGCCTCAACATCTGCCTCACTCCCCAGACTACGGTAATACAACACAATTAGTGCTTTCCAGGTTTTTAGAGTTCTCTACGAAAATCTTCAGGTAATTGTCATTGATTTCTATTTCTATATCTGCCTGCTACTTGATATCTGTATATTTGTCAAGGGAGAATGTTAGAATGAGTCTTGTACCGTTTTCTTACAATCTCGTATTTAAAAGCACAAGATTTGCTCAACTTGTTATCTAATGTATGCAGATGCTGCTTTGATGTATGGAAACAATCTCTGGATTTCGGAGCAGAACCACAGGGAAAATCTGAGAACCCAAGCTCAACCAGCAGTGAATCAAGAACCGACACTTCCTCAGGAGCGGACTTACTAATCCAAATCAACAATGTTTTGCCAACATGGTTTCCACCAATCGGTTTCGGTTTCCTTTTTACCATATCATGAAAACGGAAGTTTATGGTTTTAGAAAAGAAATTAAACGGCAGTCTAGTATTTACATTTGTACGTGTACATATACATATTTATGATTTGTTTTTCTTCACATGTGAAAGCAATAGAGAATAGCAGCCTTCTTTTCGCATTTGAAAGTTCTGAATATCCAGATGCGTGGTTTTGAATTCCATATTGGTGCACAACCAAAGAGTTTTTATTTATATTGTTTAATTTGCCTATTTTACTATAAAAATGTATTTAAATGTATTGGTTAATATAAAAATACGTAAATGACCATTTAAAAAAAAAGACATTGGTAACGTTTGTAAAATGTTGCAAAATCTAAGGACAAGAAATGACAACGTTAAACAAATGTTGCGAAAGAGTAATGACAACATTTAAAAAAACGTTGCAAAAGAGGAACGCCAACACTCAAAAAATGTTGTCAAAACGTTACGAGAACACTTGGAAAAAGGTTGCAAATACATTAGCGGAAACGTTTTTAAAACGTTGCGAAAGCAAAGTTTTTGCAACGTTTAAAAAAACGGCATTTTGCAATGGTTTTTAAACGTTTCCGTATAGTTTAACTCTACGGCAACACCGAAACCCGCAACACATGTGGAAACGTTGCCGAAGGAACATTGCGAAAGACCCTTTTTGTTGTAGTGCTTACATATCACTTTCCTATCCATTTTCTTCCTATTTCGCTTCGTTTTTTCTCGGTCCGTTTGTACTAACCGGAACAGCCGCTCTCAAAAACGATTTCAGGCTAACTTAGTCAACATAAAGTAATTGGGTCATTAGGAGAACTCATGTTAATGGCAGTGGAAGGAGGAGGCTTTTTCTTTTCTTCATCTTTTGGTTGCATTAAGGGATTAAAATTAGATTTTTAGTAGATTTTGATGCAATTTATATGGGATTAACGTCATTAATTTACAATTTCATTTTCAAATGCAATTTATAATTTAGTTTTGTCTACTTTTTGCATTTCCCCTTTTCCAGTTTTTTGCTTTTTTAGATTCTATTTTAATTTTTTTGTTTTTTCATTTCTGTTAGTATTCTTGTTTGTTTCTTTTTCTTTTTCCTTTTTTTATCTTTTTTTTTTTTTTTGACCTTTTTTCGTTTTTCAATTTTTGAATTTAACAACTGATCTTCATTTTTGCTAACCCTAGATAATCAGTTTGCCAATTGGAATTGGCAGTACTAATGATTGTTTTCGCTATTGATTTTGTTGTTAAAATGTTCGAGAAATCTTAACTTGGGAAAAAAAAATTCCAAACGAACACCACCGAAACAAGCTCAAACCCAAAAACTTCCACACTTTGGTTGCCAGAAGTTTTCTCAACCCCACAACGGAGACTATGATGGTTATAGTATTTGCAAGCTACAAGGAAGAGGAAGGATAAGAGAACAGAAGTTGAATCTCACACAACATTCCCCACATGGTCGTCCCTCTGTCTCTCTCTCTCGTTTTCCCTCTTGCAACAATACACACACACGGCTGTTACATAGAGAAGAATACAATATATATGTATAACATAAGGTCACTCAATTTGGTCAATAATGAGGTAAATGGGCCACAACAAACCAAAGCCTAAACGAACAAATGGGCTACAAATCCCGAAATCACCTCCAACCACTACTCAACTACAACTTGGGCCCTCCAAAAGTGTTGGTCGTTTTCGGGTCTAGCCAATCCTATGGTGTCGATAAATTATTTGACATCTATTTTTAATCATTACTCAGATTTATTGGGTATCAAAATTCAACAAATCTCCACCTTGATACCTAATAAATTTGCAAGCAATCAAAACACAAAAGCATATTCAGGTAAAATCGGGATCACAGATCTTACCTCATGCTTTGGACCCGAAACACTATCATACGTGTTCTACGTACTTACCAAGGCTAAGGTCAAATAACACCCAAGTTGAAGCAGATAATAAAGGTAAATAATCAAGGGCAAATAATCATACGATACAGCTAAAACATAGAATAACCCACAGATCTTTTCAAAAAATACATTCACATAAAACAATTGGTTAACTGCAACGTACCACTTAATGGAGTTCTCTCAATATTAGTACCTTCAGAATATATAAGCATTGGACATGTAGATAACCAAATATGGTATGTCTTAGACTTATAATCGATTATGTAAGCTCGTGATAATGAGTTTGGGAACATGAGTCTATTAAAAATGAGATGTATATCTATAAGATACGTATGGCAGTCTAAAAAAGTACTTCAATGAGATTTTGGATGGATATTGGGTCACAAGATGTAATATTTGATACTTTTTCTAGTAAGGGAGAAAACTTTGAAGAATATGACATTATGTGTATTGATGAATCAGTTTTGAACACATAAGAATTTGTTTAGGCTTCTGATTCATGTGGAAGAATTTTCTTTGAGTGGGAGCAATTATATCTCTGAGTGGAATCAATCTATTTTTAACAATACTTGATTTAGAAAAACCCTTACTTATATGGTACAGAAAAGGAAAAATTGATGGAAGTATATGTTTGGAGTATAGAATTCTAACATAATTTGAGATGTGGTAGAATCTCTAATTGTACATTAAGTTTATTTGGAACATCAAGGTTCTTAAAAACTAAGTGGAAGACTAATGAGTTTATGAAAAATTATTCTGAAAATGTTATACTCAATATGAGTGTATTGAGTTAGATAAACTTTTTTTTATGACAATGAGATTCACTTCTATGCAATGATGACAGCCATGATAATGTGTTTAAGTTTAGATTACACCAAATAGACTTAGAGACTGTGTTTTCATTCTCAATTAAGAATTGATTGAAGAGATCTACATAAATCGATTTGTAAATTTCATGTTGAAGGCTTTTATAGTATTGTGGTAACTTTATAGTTACACTTGCAGCCTAATGCACTCAGCTTGATAGTGGTACTTGAGTTTTAATATGGTTTAAATTTCGTACAAAATTTCATCATGTGGATAAAAATCATTGTATTTTTGTAAAGGTCTGATGGTAAGTTGTAATTCTAATTTTGATTTTGATGGCATTATATTGGCTAAGCATGAGAATGGATGTATTGAGACCATTTTGAAATGGTTGTTCTTAATCTTTGAAAGACATGGGTTTAGCAAATTGTATATTTTAAGTTAAAAAGATTATTCTAGTTTTCTTCTCTGTCACAAGAGTTGTATACTAAAAAGATTCTAGAATATTTACAATTGTAGAATTGCTACCATGTTGATACTCCTATATCGGAAGGTGACCGTATGACTCTTCATATATGTTCAAAGACTCCATAAGTACACAAAGAAATATCCAGATAACCATGACAAGTACGATAAGGAGTTAAAAGTATGCTATGATGTACACTTGTCCTAACATTTGTCATGCCATGGATCTAGCCAGTAAGTATCAATATTATCCTTAAAAATGGTATTGATATACATGAAGGGCGCTGCAGTTAGTTATTCTATTTGTTGTCGAAAAAATAAATTGTGATTGAATTAGATATACAAATGTCAACTAAGGATGATAGTTAGTCAAGCACAAATAACTATTAGACTTGTTCAATCTTGCTATATAGAGTAGCAAGAAGCATAGTATATATATCTTGGCAGGTGAAGAGATTGTTTGGTACAAATGTATTCGACATCTAGTGACACTAGTTGAGAATATGAGATCCACGATAATTATGTATTTATCTCATGTGTTTAGGATCTCAAGTATGAGGATGGAACCGAACACTTGATGGTATTCTGCGAGATACATTAGTAAAGAAAGTGTCTTTGCGATATATCCATGTTTTTGAGGATTTCGCTATCCTTTGGACATGTTTTATAGCTACATCGAGTTCTTGATTAGAATTTGTCTAGAGGAATAAATACAAGGAGAACTCAAGTTAAGTATCGGGGAGTACTTGAATTAGGATCTCTATAGTGTTATTTGTTTATAAAGAATATGACATACTCCCTAAGAAAGGGAGGAATATCATAGCACGTGTTTTTGTAAATACTCGAGAGATCGAAAATACTTGAATTAATGTTGAAAAATAGTTTCGGGCATAGCAAGATGTAATATTCCTATAATAGAGCTACTTTATATCCCTAATAGGTTTATAGTATCCTAAACTCCAATAAGTACTTGCTAGTGACACAATCTACTTGTCGTATGAATTTTGTGAGATAGACCTTGAGAATAATCTAATGTGTAATATTCGTTGTCACTTGTCGTTTGGGTTAAGCCCATCATGTGTGAGCGAGAGATATTAGAAGATATTAAAAGGGTTGGAGGGAATAACTTGAATTGAAATTCAAACTTACAACTCCTATAACTTCCCTTAACTCTTAACATGGACGACCCGACTCACAAGACATTAAAAGGTTTGGAGGGAGAGGTTTGAACATTAAATTCAAACTTACAACTCCCATAAATTTCCTTAATTCCTATGTAACCTCTACAATATTGTTTAAGATAAAGAAAGGAAAATGTTGCGAAAAAAAAAAAGAAAAAAGAAAAATGGTGAAATTCGTATGGAAAATACCGTCAAAATCAAAAGACACCTAGAACCACTATTTTGGCATGAAAACTCACAAAAATTGACACTTAGATTGTGNTTCCTATGTAACCTCTACAATATTGTTTAAGATAAAGAAAGGAAAATGTTGCGAAAAAAAAAAAGAAAAAAGAAAAATGGTGAAATTCGTATGGAAAATACCGTCAAAATCAAAAGACACCTAGAACCACTATTTTGGCATGAAAACTCACAAAAATTGACACTTAGATTGTGACTAATAATATCCTTCCATTATGATCGGGATTGGGACCAGTGGAGTGCAAGAAAATTGTATATTTGGAGTTTTGGAAAGCGAGATGATTCAACCATTCAAAAGATCTTGGAATTCATCACTTCAAGGATTCTTGACCTGTAATTTATGATTATGCATCCTGCGAATTTCGACAAGAGAAATTTTACTATGCTTCATATTTCATGAAAAGATGGATTTAGTTCTCATGTAATTTATCATTTATTTATGTAATCTAGGACAATCACATTTTCCAACTCAGTTTTCTAAGGAATTTCCTAAAGCTGATTATACTAAAGGTATTTATTATGTATCTACTATGATATGCATTCAATAATTTTAGGAGTATCATCTTGCGATGATAGCTAAGTTTTGGCACTTTACAGGTCTTGTTATTCCAGTTGCAAAAGTAAATTTCCAAAGTCAGACTTCTGATATTCTTTGCCGGCCATCTCTTAAAAAAAGAGCAAATGAAAACTCTCCAGCTGCTTTATTAGTTCAATGCCGGAAAAGAGTTCATCAATCTGTTAAACATCATTCTGGATCTACTGCTCCTCTTCGTAAAAAATGTCAAGGAATCTGAATTATCCCTTTTAGTAGCAATCAACTTTTTGACATATCGAACTTGATAGTTTTGTTATTTTAAAATTTTTGTGTAGTTGCTATGACGAGGCCACAGTCCTCCATATGCATATCATGTAATTACAGACACAACTCCAACTGATCCTGACCTTTCTTTTGGTTCTTTTGTGTACTTTTCAGAAGAAATAAAAAGATATTATTTTTCGTGAGATTCTGCAAGTGTACAGATCGTGACAAGTAATAAAGTAAATTTTTTAAAGTCCGAATATCATCCCACAGAAACTATTATCTGCTATAAAGTTCTAAACTAATCTAGTTACGGTTTAAATTAAAATAGTAAGTAATGATCAAATCGAGTTTTATTTTTTAAGTGAAATTCTAATAAATAAAGTAACGAACTATTTAATAAAATAACGAGCTTAAACTAAAATTGCAAATAAAATTATATGATGAGGTAGTTAGGATTTTCGAT
>CAIGRQ010212586.1:0-17989 GCA_903798375.1 Fraxinus sp. D2006-0159 | reverse complement strand
ACGCATTACGCTTTTTAGAACATTGTTTACAAGTGGTGGTGATGATGGTGAGGTGGTGGTGGTGGTGTGACGATTGTAGTGTTGGCACGGTGGTGCAGGTGTTTGTGATGTTAGCGACGATGGTTGTGGTTCTGATGGTGGTAACAAATGGTGGTGGTGGTAAGGTGCTGCAACATTTGTTTGGTGTTAGGAGTGAATTGATGTTGGGTTGGGTTAGGTTGAGCTATGGTTGCGTCGAGTGGGGATGAAGAGTATTTGTAATCATTTATTTGAGTGATTGTGATCAATAAATAATGTGATTTAAAAAAATGTGAGATTGCGATTAAATTTGTAATCGTGACTTAAAATTTGTTAAGTTGTAATCAATTAATTTGATAATTTGTGATCGTGGTGACCTATAAAATTTGTGATTTGTGTCAGAGAAATAATGAATGACCTATTAATTTGATAATTTTTTATCGATAAATAAATTGTAAATTTGTGATTTGTGATCGAGAAATAATGCATGACCAATTAATTTGATAAGTTGTATCCAATAAATAAGCCGTAGCTTATGAAATTTGTGATTGTGACGTTTTGTGATTTTGGCTAGTACGTAACTATGACCATAAATTATATAATATTGTGCCCTTAATATATATAATTAATATAATATTTTATTTATCTATTTAATTAATAAAATCTAATTATGACCTAATTTTTGAAATTTTAAAACAAATTTCTTATGTTTGAAATTGTATCTTTTAAACACCTTAAATACATATATTGTTCCCTTATCAAAATATAGATCACATATGATGGTATACATTACTTTTGTTAACAAACTTGACATTTAATATGGAATTTCAAGTCTTAATATGATATTCGAGCCTATTAAACTCTAAAAAGTAGTCATATCTGATTACGACTAAAAAACAAGCACATACATTTCAAGAATGATGATCAAATGAGTCGCTATCTTGCAAATACATAATAAGGGATGAATTCTATACCAAATAATTATCAAAATATAGACTAACAAATAATGAATTGGATTACTCACTTTTTTAGATGAAATTTCAAATTTTAATAAACATAGTCTTAATATTTTTATTATAATAATAGCATTTTGCAAGTCAAACAAAACCAACACCTTAGAAGTTTCTTTATTGCAATTTGTAACAATCGTGCTACATGTACATTTTTTTTTTATATCATTTTTGACATTATGCGATGTGATAATATATGATTGGACAGTTTAAAAAAAAAAAAAAACTTCTCGCCCAACACTTCTTGAAGTTCAATGAAGTGTACAAAAAGATGTAAATCAAAGAATGTACACTTAGCATTATTCAATGTGCAAATGTAGTTAGAAATTTCATGACAATGGCAGCAGAAAGCAAATAGAATCATTCCTGTAATAATCATTACGAAACATAATTACTGTCAAAGTTTCTAATAATTTAATATAATAATAATTTTTTACCTTTGGTCACCATGTACCGTCACATGGGACTCTCACTTAATATAATTATCACATGGGTAAAACATTTCATCAGATCTTAGATTTTACATTAGAATATCTAGGGTCTATTTGAGCCACATTATTTTTGTAGAATGCATTTTGAAATAGTAGTTTGATGGATAATATGTAGTTAAAAATGAAGGAAATTCTTTTTGGGTTGTTTGTAATATTATTTTATTGAACAATGTGTTGTTAAAAAGAATAGAAATGAAAATGTGTGTTTGAATAAGTTGGAAGAGTCTTTATTTACTATCTTTATGAATTAGAGAGTGTATTTGACTCTTCGAATTCCCTATTCTTACTTTAAAACAGTGTTATAAGACCCAAATTGATCGGCTGATTCAGACCGAAAATCGGAGAACTGAGACCAGGTCCAGTCCGGGTGACTCATTTACAACAAGGTGCAATTAACCTATTCTTAACCCGCTAAACCGTCCGGTTTTGCAAAAAACCATTGGCCCAGTTGTAAGTGAACCGGTCGAGCCAAAGATCTTGTACACAAAGCCCAAAATTTCACCCTCTTTCACTTAACGCCGTGAAAAATTGAAAACCCTTACCTTCATCTCCTACTAAATGTCTCCTACAGTTCTCCAAGAATCCAAAACTTTAATTTCAAGTGATATTAGATGGAAGAAGAACATGTAAGTTTGACTTTATTACAGCTTCAAGTAATAAAGTTACAATAGTCTGAGTTGGAAGTTGTTGCAAGTAGCATTACTACATCTAATTACTGACAATTTGCCTGACATATACAATGCTTTATGGAAACTATTTAGTCCACCCAGGAATGTTAGAGGTTTTTGGTTATATGTTCAAAGCACTGGATGGGGTTCTGAATGTGTCTAAAGGAACACATGTGATGTAATGAAATGGACAAGAAGCATTGCCAGGTAACACTCTTCTAAATACTGCAGCTATTTCTACAAATCAGGGGATTAGAGCAAATTTTACTTTGGCACTTATGGATGAGACACACAAGTGAATGTGTAGAACAGTCTGGTTATCACACTTAAGGTGAAGTAAAAATCCAAACAGTGTGACAAGTACCATAATGTATAAACAAAGATGTTGAGAGACTTTCCTCTCTCGAAAATTTGGCCTACTGAGCATTTTTAGCAACGCTTTCTATGTAATATAGAACTACAAAAATAGATTGCTCCAATATATATGTCAAGATCATTTATAAGTTACTTGATATAATAGCTAAGTAAAGGTTAAAAATGTATACATTGACTAAACCAGCGAATAATTATTATTGCCTAGACTTAGTTAATGATGGGGTTTTGAATGTTGGAGCTGAACCAAGGTGGAAATTTGTTGCATATGATTCATCTTGATCACGAAGTTGAAAATTTGTTCTATATGATTCATCTTTTGTTTATACAGATTGATCTTTATCCTCCAATATTACATATGGTTAATCTAGTTGGTGATAAAAATGTTATAATTTTACTATACAATGAAAATAGTTAATAATATGTTTGACAGGAATTGGCCAACCGATTTAACCATCCAATTGAACTACTAACCCGTTGATCCACTGCATTCTTCGAGTCAGTGTTCGGGTCGGGTTTGACAACTATGTTTTAAAACAATTATTAATAAGTTACAAGTTTTAGAGTATTTCCAAGAGCTCTTTAAACATAAAATGATATCTATTTTGAAGAGTCAACCTTTAAAATTATGCTCCAAATGACTCTTTAAATTAACATTTTAAAATAGAGAGTGAGTTTGTCTCCCCAACTCTCTATAATTAAATTCATTTAAAATATTTCAATTTTCAAGGAAAGAAAATAATATAATAATCTTGATGGAAGCTAGTTAAAATGATTGATATGAAGAAATAATAATTTTTTTTTTAGAATAGTAAAATTAAGTGTTTATAAAGAGTTTGTTGGAGTAATTAAGTTTTTTTAATAAATACTTTCTAAATTGTAAAATATGCTTCTTAAAAATAGATTTTCTTGAAAATGCTCTCATTGACATATGAAAAAATTTATTGAATAAAATATAAGAAACCAATAATTTTTTCTTAAAAAAAAAATGAAGAGCCCAAATAGAGAATATTATTGGAAATTATAAAAAAAAAATGTACTCTCAATATATAAAGATTATTTCTTTTATACATAAGATACTTTTTATAAATAAATAAAATCTCTTTGAGAATGTCTAAAATGCGATTTTTTTTTTCAAACTTTAAATAGAATTTCTTTAGTTCCAAAAAAGAAGCGTAATTGGTGGACAACAGATTGATGACGTGGCATCCGATCATATATTACTTTGGCATCTAATACACCCGAATAAAATAAAACCATTTTTCTGAAGGGAAATATTATTGCTTCAACTTTAAAATTTGGTGTGATTTTATCAATGTAAAGTAATGTTGATGTGATGCCACATCTTCTTTTCGTTATCCACATAGGTCATATATTGGTAATTTTAGATTGGAGTCTTTTTTGACTAACGTGATTAACTGCTTAAAGTTTAGGTACTAACAAAATTTCATTTAATGTTTGAGGACATTTTTCACATGTACACAATAAATTTATATATGCCCGTTCGGTAGAAATTAAAATCGAATTAAAATTAAAAAATTAACATTTAATTGTTGACTTTTATTAGACGAGTGAGAACTTAATAACAACTATATTTTCAACTTTAATCTCTACCGAACGGCACCATAATGATTTACATACATATTATGTGATGAAATATGATTGAATCCAAATTTTTTCAATAAAATTTTTTTAATATTCTACACTCTTTTTGACACATCTAATGTATATCATTATATAACTGCATATATGCAAATAACATTATTCTTTTCGCACATATTATAAAGTTCGGAGACGATTCTGGTTTTCTGTCACCACTTTGATAGGTAAGTTCATTTGATCTGAAACACCACAAGCATAGCGACTATCAGTTCATTTAAACCGTAAGTTGCTAATTTACAAAATCCATCTAATACACAACTGGAAAATTTCACCTCTCCCAGTTCTCATGTATATAAATAACTTGCAGAACCTTTGCCAATTGCCATTTGCCAATAAATAATATATCTGGGTGTCGATTTTCAAAATGATTCTCAGTCTCGGCAGGAGATTTTAAGTGTGCAGTAGATAAGGATGATGCCTAGAGGAGTATATTCACACGTACATACATTCCACACATGTAAAAAGATCTGCATTACAAGTAGGAACCTTTACTTACAGATACGAAAATGGTTTATAACACACAACAATCTATTATTATGGTTTAGAAAACATCCAAGTAAAGGGGAGCAACTGGTGGTGGTGCAGATCAATGAGCATTCACAAGGAATGGATGCTGGCAAACACTGCACTCTATGGTTTCAGAACCAGAGGCTGGAACTTGGACCTACAACCACCAAAACATCAGATAAAAATTACCTTCTATAAGGCCTCGAGTGCAAAGAAAGCAAAATAAAAGGCAGTTGAAAGCAGAAGAGAAGAAAGAGACCTGTAGATGAACTGTACATGTTGGACAGGCAACTTCTCTCATCCTCATACCAGATGCTTCAGACTTGGCACCTATAGAAGTTACATAGAATGATGGCAAGAGATTAATGCATTGTCAACCGAATCTCTTGCGTTAGTTTCTTGAACATCATCACAACAAAATTCAATGATGCAGCATGCTTAAGCAATAACTGTATCAAAATTTCTATTACCTGTTGGTCTCTTGCGATTTTTGTCCATCTCCTCCTGTAACCAAATACATCAATCAAATCAGAAAGGCAAAAAAATAAAAGATAATAATAAAAAAAATACATGACGAAAATATAACTTCCCAGCACTCAATTCTTGAAAACAGAAAGAAGCATGTAGATGAATACATATTGTGATCCCATATTACTATAGCACACAACCCAGAGCTTTAAATTCAATTGAGACAAGGGAGCACTTATATTATATATTCAGTTTTTGACACCCATATCACGTTTCTTATGGGGCTGATATACAGTCGACTAGATTTGATTTGCAGCAGCTTTTAACTAAGCCTCCATTTGGGAAGAACTTGTAAATGGTTTAATTTATAAATAGATAGAAATGAGTGTTGATAAGCGGATATTAATTCTGGGTCCATTGCAATATGTGATTAAAAATGAAGTTTGACCATTTGTAAACAATTTTGCCAAACGGAGGCTACAATTAATGCCAAAGGTAAAGGAAAAGTCTGAAACAGATTATAGCTTGGCATGAGAGGTAACTGAGGCTGGTTTGCATAATTACGTCAGAAAGGAGCGAGCTTAGTACAGTATTAAAATGCACACTTAGTAGGACAGGGAATACATATCTTAGTAGGAAACTAGCACTGATTATGTTCTAAATGCACACTTACTAGGACAGGGCAATAGTTGTTCCTGCTGTATGCAATGGCTTTCATTTGCCACTAAATGATGCTCACTTCCAACTTTCATATCTTCATAATTTCATTTGTTGGTTATAGATTATATCAAAGTCTATAGCGGATAAGGCTCAAAGAGGCACTTCAAGGCTCAAAGAGATACGTCATATCAATTTTTTAGTAGTGCTTTTTCTATATTCTATTTAAACTCATCTTCAAATAAAACCATTTCTATCCTATCATGATATTGCACTACAGTACAAAACATGCCAGCCTTTCACCATCAGTCAAATTCTTCAACACATATATATAATAACAAATAGGATCTGATTCAATTGCTGTCCAAACTTCCCATTATCTAACCACAAAACCTTGATCTTAGACAAAACACAGTTTTTAGGGAAATCTAGGAGATGTGTGAAGTTGGAAAACTAACACCATACCTTGCACGTGAGAAAATTGCACAGCAACTCAAATTGAGATAAAGAAAAATTATACAAAAACACAGGCTTATAAATGTTGCCAGCACAGGGAGGAGAAAAAATGTTCACACAAATTTTAATTTTTCAATCAATTTTGACTTGCAACTATTCTGCTGATGTATAAGACTACGGAAAGTATATATAACTATTAAAAGAGAAGAAAGAAAAAACTGCATCATCCATAATGACATAAGTATTTTATTTTGTCCTAGCAGCGAATAATAAGGATTAGGTTCTTGTAATCCCACGTTTTCCGAACCCAAAAGTTAAAAAGAGAAAAAGGAGTTAACAGATAATTGATTCAGTTGAAAGTTAAAAAGCAAGCTCGAGTTATCATATGTTCTCTTTGTTAAGAATATAATGCATATCACAAGCACAGAATCGTTAAAACTACATGGATTCTAAATCTGTCTACTTCAGCAAGGACAAAATGACTGACTCGTTCTTTTGAAAAAATTGCTTCACCATCCAACTATGACACAAAAGAATGTATATCCTAAAACAAATCTAGGAGAGAACATGAACACCAATAAGGATAAGATAAACTCAGTTTCATGCCAGCAATATTACGAAACTGACTGTTAAAAGAAGCACAGGCACAGAAATATTGCGGGCAATGGTTTTTACAGCATGAGACATTAAATTTGTGCATTCAGAGGTTACCTGAAGTTTTCTTGCAAGATCCTCATGGCTATGCAATCCTACAACTCTGGCAGCTGCTTCCTTTGTATTGCTCAGCCTTTGAGTAACTTCAGCCTGCCAAAAACAAAATCAACAGTTACAATTACAATTACCAAGCCTTCAGCATCACACTATCACATAGAGGTAGATGCAGACTAATATAACCAACCTCTTTCCCCATACCCAAATGAAGAGAGAGAATAAAGAACTAAAAGAAAAAAGAAACAGAAAAGTAAAAGTCGTTTAGAAAAAATTAACTTGGTTCAAGAAACACCACCATAACACACAATGCATTGTTTTATATATATTAAACCAAGCCCAATGAGCGCTTTGAACCTTGGCAAGGTAGAAGGTCTAATTCAATCCATTGAGCCATAGAGGAGCTACAGGCTCTGGTTGGTCAGTTTCCTGGGTACTCCTTTCTCTTGGAGGAAGGGAACATAATGAATTGAAATTCTTGGCAAGATAACATAGGATAAATAGTAATATTTGAATTTGATATCGTCATAAATTGCTCTTGATACAGTAAAAAAAGTATTTCCTCCCTCAAAGAATGTTTATCTTACTATTTATTACGTGTCCAGAAATATATCTTACATCAAAAGTTATTTATTTAATTACCTGATGAGCCGTTCTTCAAAAACCTGAGCCTTGACTAATAATTAAGTATATATTTTGTGGCCATTAAAGTCTTATACATTACAATTATGCATGAATTGGAGCCAACTCATATTGTTGATATTCCATTTTGCTTCTCAATTTAGAGATGAGAAATAAAAGGGAAGCGTAGGACGAATGCTCAGAAAGTGTGATGTGGGTTTTGTCTAATTAACTTATCCAGTTTATAAAGTATACCCTGACATCAGTTGTTGGATGGAGGAGGGAGTAACACTTACAAAGTTTCTGCCCATATAATGTGCAAGAAACTTTTGTACATTTAGCCCCCGTTTGATCCCCATTTTTGTCCCCATAATGCATTTTCACATCAAATCAATGTGGGCCCACCTACATATCTATCCTTGTTTTTCCTTTTAAAATTTGTGTCAATTTACGTTTTTGTCCTTTCAAAATAATTCTTTGGCAATACAAAATGTTTCCAGTAAGGTTTCACACTGAATCAATGCAGATTCACAAATCAAAACTCAATGTAGTAAGCTTTAAAATGTATGCAGATTCCTTGAAAAAGAACGGAAAGAGTAAAAAGAACGAAGGTATGCAGTCTGATTCCGTGTCCTGTACAGTGAATACCGAGACACAGGAAGATGAAGGACCCAATAATCATGTAGCAGACGTCGTTTATGTAGGACCAAGGTAATCGTCGGCGGTTGGTGAAGGAAGAAGAAGACAGAGGTTTTCACAGTCGGTGGTGTTTTGTATTTCGCTTGGGTAGGGAGAATGGTTAAATAGTGGGTAGATTTTTCCGATTGGGGGAAAAGGGCAAATGTGGGATTTTTTTTTTTGCACAGAACAATTTTTGGTACAGCTGGAAATCATGTGGTCATCAGAAATTAAATATCCAACGGTCATATTTTTCATACAAATGTACAAAGTAGTTGGCCCAAACAGGCGCTTAATAGAAATGCACAAACTGAACGCACATACCATGCAGCTGTCACAAACTCGAACTGGTTGAGCATTGTCATCTGCAGTGAGAGCAATTCTTCCTTGTGTACACTTGTCACAGAAAATATCCCCACAGTTTCGACAGTGGTGCTGTTGACAAGAAAACAAATGAAAGAAGATGAATTAAGCTTCAGCCGCAACACCTACAGCTTTATAAACAGTAAACAGAAAAGCAGATTTTAACCTTTCGATTAAAAGCATTAAAATCACTTCGACAAGCTGTGCACTTGGTTACTGCTTCATCAGGAACCTAATAGAGAGGAAAAGACATACACACACATAAATCTCAAACTATAACCTACATAGAATCTACAACAATATAATAACTTAAATCAATACAAAATCCAGTCTAACCCAGTGATCTTTCTCCACATTATCAGGCTTTATCAAGTTCACCCAATCAATGAGCCCTTTCTTCCTCTCTACTGATTGCTCAGGTCCCTTGATAAGATCTGAAGGTTTACTGCTTTCACCCATCTCCTTGACCTGTTTACATAAATCAGACAAACACATGCAGTCACAACCATATCAATGTATGATAAAAATATCTCGTGTAAAAAATTATGATGCACCTACATGCTATCATATTTCCGTGCCAAAAAAAATTGTGTTTATCCATTATATTTGGACACGTAATAATACCTTATCTGGTGGAATCGAATAATAGTACCTACCTAAAGGATATGGAAACAGAAGGACCTATGCATTACAGCCTTAAGATGATGTACAGCGATAAAGTAAGAAAGAATTAACAATAATAATATTATCAAATACAAGGTTTCACAAACTGACCATCAAAATATTCAAATTCTTGTAGTGTATGTCTACAACATCTTGAAGAAAGCTACTTAATGTCAGAAAAGAGATTAAGACCTTGTTTGATCCCTATTTATTTCAAAATATATTTTTTTCTCTATTCTTTTTCAACCACACATTCTTCAATAAAATAATATTACACGAAATTCAAAAACTTTTTCTTCATTTTTAACCACATTCTCCATCAATCTACTATTCTAAAATGCATTCTACTAAACAATAAGGCTCAAACAGGCCCTAAGTTTTTCAATAAAACACGACAACCTTCATATCCTTTTAAAAAGATGATAATCCTTGTATTGCACAAAGGAGGAAGTACTATAGTAAGATCCTTTGCAAGAAGCATAGGCTTTAGCAGCTTCTCATCATAGAAATCGAAGTCAAAACTCGGGAACACAAATTTGTTCGAATGGAAAAAATGGATGTCAATCACTATAAGTAGCATATTATTAGAAGTTTATCATTTACTTACAGTTAATTAGGTAGTTTTCCTGTACATAATAGCTAGTTTCCATATATATTTTGTATCCTTAAGAGTTTGTAACATTATATAAAAAATGTGAATACAAACGAAAAATTCATTCATCAAAACTTGTTTTAGCATGGTATTAAAGCCCTAACCTTTTTCTCGTGAATGTGATTGCAGCGTGGACTACTGTTTCTTTTTATTTTTGGAATCAATTAATTCTTGGTTCATCGTAGGAAGGATCATGGTGGTTGCCTCTTAAGTGTTTGATTGACTGTTCATAGTCGACATCACTCGGTTTCCTCATAGTAGGCGTTTTCAGGGTCGGTTCTCTTGCGTTCCGACGGTCGGCTTCTCAAATTGTTGCAACCTCCACGTGTTCTTCGTTTTTGCTCACCCTCAGACTCTGCACGCTCTTTGATTTTTCTGGCAAGCCTAGTTCTGGGTTTTGGTCGAAGCAGATCTTCATTCCAGTCATCCATCGTCTTTCAGCGTACGTTCCTTCCTGAGTGGTATTGTTCTTGGACCATTGTATTGGGCTTTTGGATTAATTGTTGGGTTTATTGAATATTTGTAAGCTTGGGCGGTTAGGTTTATAAGTCAACAACTATTGTTTTAATTAGATTTTGGTGGGCTTGAACCTGGACTGCTCATTTAAGTGCTTATTTAATTGAGTTGTAATTATTTTTATTGGCTCATTATACTCAGGATCATCATATCAAATGAAAAGATTGACTCCATTTGCATTCGCTTTACTGGGAAGAACTACTCTTCATGGGCATTTCATTTCCAGTTATTAGTTGAATACAAAGGTAATCTATGGGGACATTTTAAAGGGAGTATTCCTCCTCCGGATCAAGAATATTAAGAAAAGAAAAAGGAAAAGTATCTTGTTGGGAAAACAAAGGATTCTCCACTTATGGCTTGGATCATTACATGTGTTGATACACAAATTGTTCTCGATCTCAGAACTTATAAGTCATCCCGTGCTATGTGGGAGTGCTTGAAGAAAATTTACAATCAAAGCAACAATGCTCAATGGCTTCAGTTGGAGTTTGAATTGGCAAAATTCGCTTAGGACTCTCGGTCTATTGAAGAATATTATTCTGATTTTTCTAACATTTGGGCTGAGTACACAGATATTTCCTATGCTTAGGTTTTACCTGACAGTTTAGGGGTTGTTCAAGTTGTGCATGAAATCACCAAGAGGGGTCAATTTCTCATGAAATTGCGAAATGATTTTGAACGCATTCGTTCCTTATGAATTGTGAATCACTTCCGGCTTTGAATGGCTGTTTGGGTGAGTTAGTGCGAGAGGAGTCACTCAATATCTCGTTGGAGCAACATCATAATCAAGTAGCAACAATTCCTATTGCATAAGCTACTCAAGGAAAAGTCAAAACTCGAGATATGTCTGGTGTTCCGTATTACAGTTGTAAGGGGTTTGGTCATATGGTTCTTCAGTGTCCAAAAAAAATGTGTAATTATTGCAAGAAGTCTGGTCATGTCATCAAAGAGTGTCCTATACGTCCTCCATGCAAAACTGGACTAGGTTATGTTATTGCGGCCACGTTAGCATCAAGTTCTGCTTCGCCAGTTGCTCCCACTCAAGTTCCAGCCTCTCACAGTTCTACCCAACACACCATCATTCCTGAGATGATCCAACAAATGGTTATTTCTGCTTTGTCAACATTAGGTGTCTCAGGTAAAACATCAACTGCTCCTTGGTTACTGGACTCAAAGTGCTTCTAATCATATGACTCATTCATGATACTCAATTACTTAGTAACAATAGACCATATACTAGCCCTCTCCATATACACGTTGCCAATGACAGTACTCTTCCTATTTCGACCGTAGGTGATGTATCATCATATTTACTTAATGTTTTACTCTCCTAGTTTATCAACTAATCTTATATCTGTTGGTCAACTTGTTGATAACAATTGCAATGTATCTTTTTCTTCTTCTCGTTGTTTTGTGCAGGATCATGTGTCCGGGACGACGATCATGAAGGGGCCTAAGGAGGGACTTCTATTTTTTCACCGAAACTTGTTTCACCTTTTCCTATTGTTTGTAATTCTGCTACTTGCGATATTTCTTATTGGCTAAGATATTGGGACACCCAAATTGTAGTGTATTACATCATTTGTTATACTCTGGTTTACTTGGTAATAAAACTTTTGCTTTGGTTTTATTTATCTCACATGATTGTGCCTCATGTAAACTTGTTAAGAGCAAAGTTTTACCGTTCTCTTATAGTTCTCGTGCTTCGTGTATTTTTTATATTGTTCATAGTGATGTATAGAGTTTAACACATGTAGTATTCATGCTCGTTATAAATACTTTGTTACCTTTATTGATGATTATAGTCGCTTCACATGGGTTTACTTTTTTCGTGCAAAGAGTAAAGTTTTTTTCTGTTTTCAATCTTTCACTGCTCTCATTGACAACCAATTTCCCCTTCTATCAAGATCTTACGATCTAACTCAGGAGGAAAATATATGTCTAATGCGTTTCAGTCTTTCTTACAGACCAAAGGGATTATTTCTCAGCGATCTTAACCTTCTACACCTTAACAGAATGGTCTTCTTGACATGATTCGAGCTCTTCTGATTGAGTCTTATGTATTTGTGTGAAGCGTCTACCGCTGTTCATCTCATAAATCGAATACCTTCTCTCACTATTGATAATGTTTCTTCATTTTATAAGCTAGTTGGTCATCATCCCACTCTCATCTTCGTCCTTTTGTCTGTCTGTTTAGTTCATTTACCACCGCATAAAAGGACAAAACTTACACCTCAATTTGTCAAGTGTATCATTCTGGGATATGGTGGTACTCAGAAAGGATAAATCTGTTATGATCCTGGGACACATCAGATTAGGGTTTCTCGTAATATTGTTTTCTTTGAAAAAAATCTTTTTTACTTCAGAAATTGCTCTCCCACTGTGTTCTCTGTATTGCCTGATTTCCCTACAGAATTCTCTCGATACAAGCTTGGTCTGGTTTACTCTCCCAGGTATACCCACCAGACACTGCTCCCGAGCTTCCTTCTGAGACACCTCTCTCCTTAAACCTCTCTGATCCTCTACCTATGACAACAGATTCTTCACCAGATAATCTCCCGCATCCTGTCACTCTTCGTCTCACCTCTCGTGTTCCTCGACCTCTAGATAGGTATAGTTTCTCTTCCCATAGCTATATGTCTGCTACTCTTAACTCGATTTCCATCCCTACCTCTTATAGACTGGCTATGGAACAAGAGTGTTAACAACATACAATGAATGCAGAACTTGAGGCTCTTGAAGCCATCAAACTTGGGATATTGTACCATGTTCGTCAACTGTGAAAACCATTGGGAATAAATAGGTATATTCGATCAAACTTCATTCTAATGGTTTTCTTAAGCGCTATAAGGCTCAGTTAGTCGCCTTGGGTAACCGTCAAGAGTATGTAATCGACTATAATGAGACATTTGCTCCCGTGGCCAAAATGACTATTGTCGCCTCTTGTTATGCTGCTTCTCAGTCTTGACCCTTCATTAAATGGACGTCAAGAACGCATTTTTACACGGAGACCTCAAGGAAGACATTTACATGAAACTTCCTTCTAGTATGCCTTTTTTCTTCGCTGACTCTGTATGTAAGCTAAAACGCTCTTTGTATGGTCTTAAGCAGGCTCGTCACACTCATTTGAATTTCTCCTTTACACAAAGTCAGTATGACGCAACTCTATTTTTTCACAAGAGTAATGATGACATCGTTTTTTTGTTGATATGTGTGGATGGCATTATTATCTCCGGATCTGACCACAATCTTATTCAGAAACTTTAACAGCATCTACACTCAGTTTTTCATATGAAAGATCTTGGTCAACTTCCTTCGGTTAAAGGTTCATACTACATTGCATGGTTTTTTTTTTGAATTAACATAAGTATATTCAAAACATGGTTAGGTTGGCTAATCTATCAGAAGTCTCATCAGTTGATGTCTTTGGAGCTTAATGTTAAATATCGAAAAGATGAAGGAGATATTCTTCCAGAACCTACTCTTTATCAGAAGTTGGTAGGTAGTCTCATATATCTCACCATCACACGTATGGATATTGCCTTTTTTGTTCACACTGTTAACAAGTTTATGGATACCCCTCGTCATCTTCATTTGGTATCTGTTCATATCATTATTCGGTATCTTATAGGAACTTCTCATCGTGGACTCTTCTTCCCTCGGGGGTTGTCTCTTACTCTCACGTCCTATAGTGATGCTGATTGGACAGATTGTTCTGATTCTCGACGATCTACTATTGGGTGGTGTATCTTTCTGGGCGATGCTCTCATTTCTTGGAAATGTAAGAAACAAGACTGTGTTTCTAAGCCTCCAATGAGGCAGAATACCAAGCTATGTCCGCTGCATGTTCTGAGGTTGTGTGGTTGCGTGGCCTTCTTGCAGAATTGGGTATCACTCAACCACAACCTACACCGCTACATGGTGAAAACACTAGTGATATTCAGATTACGGCCAATCATGTGTACCATGAACGTACCAAACATATTGAAGTGGACTATCATTATAGACGTCTATGATTCCAAGGTCATCGCTCTTCCCCATGTCTCCACTACTCACCAAGCTGCAAATATATTCACCAAATCTTTGACTTGCAACCGTTATAATTCTCTAGCCAACAAATTGATACTTGTGGACTCACCAACATCAATTTTAGGGGTGTATTAGTAGAGCATATTATCAGAAGGGTATTTGGTGGAGATTGAAATTAGATTTTTAGTCGATTGTGATAAAAGTTTTTGAATTGTGTGGTTGAAAAGTTGTAGGACCCATGGAAGATGTTAATATTGATTGTTTGATTTTGACTTAAATTAAAATCAGATTTTAATTCAAAACAAATAGACTCTAGAAGTTTATTATTTACTTATAGCTAATTAGGTAAATTAGGTAGTTTCTCCTTATACATAATAGCTAGTTTCCATATATATTTTGTATCCTTAATAGTTTGTAACATTATATAAAGAAGGTGAATACACACAAAAGAATCATTCAGCAAAATTGGTTTTGGCAATCACGTAATCTTTAGGTTGCAAATAATGGTTTTACTCTAGGATCTAATAACAATCCCATATCGTCCACTAACCAAATAGTAGAATAAAAATGACACGCAATAACACGTGGATATAGAAATCCCAAACCTGAATGCTTGCAGCTGTCACTGTGTCCAAGATCTTGTTTGTGGTATAGTTATTTGATTTCAGTCTTATTCGCTTTGGTTCAGGATCAACACTTGTTTTGCCCCAAAATGCAAAGATATATGAATCCAACACCTGAACAAAAAAATAAGCCCAAATACAATTCTCTTGTTAAAACTTAAAAGAATTGAACTAAACATCATATCTTGTCAACACAGTTCATATACTTACTTCCCATCTAGTCACAGTCTCGAGTGGACATATTTTTAATATCCGGCTAGTTGCTGGATCAAGAATCCGTATCCCATCCAAACCAATCTAAATTGAATCCAGAAAACAATGAAAATTGAGGGAAACCACTTAATACTAATTTCAAAAGAAGCAGCACAAATGATAAATATGTAACAAAACAAGTACAATCTCTTGCACCATATATAAGTCTCTGGTAACATTTCGTGTATAGTGCAATTCCAAGAATACAACCATTGAAGTGCACAGTCACAATATTTAGTCCACATTTTTCCATTATTAAACCCTTGTTTAGACATATAAGAATGTCTAGCACCAATGTCCAACTATGTCCATTTAGTGGCATATCATATGCTTCAATCAATAAACTTGAAATTCCATAATTGACAAGAACAATAAATATACAAAATGGAAAAGAATAGATAGCAACAATCCTACTGTTTTAAAAAGAACGCAATCTCACAAACCTGACAAAGCACATCCATATCATTCTGACCAAAACTTTCAGACAACAGCTTGACGGCAAACTTTTGGATGCTACTGCTGACGTCCTGAGAGTCATCGGCCTTGGCAACCGCTTTCACAATCTTAGGAGAGGAATTCCCGAATCCACTCTGCTCTTTTCCACCTGAAATATTAATAGGTCTACCGTAATCATCAAACATCACCCCACCAGAACCGCCACTTCCCGATTCAGAAACTCGGCCCCCTTTCCCACCATAAGGTTCCACCTTATTGCCATTATACTTATAAACCCCACCATCATACAACCCTTGCTCTCCATGCCCTCCATAACTCTTGTGATTTTCAAATGAATTTGCATACGATAGCGCAGAAGAAGAGCTATATGAAGGCAGGTCTGGAGCCCCCGAATATGGGTTAAAGGTGAAATCGGAAACTGGGTTATGAACGGAATAATCGTAACTATTAGCGGTATGGTTTTGATCTATGGGATTCTGGTGTTGATAATAAGAATCCAGTGGGGGAACGGAGGATGGAGGGTTATTAGGGACATGATCCGGATTATGAGGGAAGGAGGGATACGTCGAGGAATAATTGGCATAATCGGAAGGGGATACCGGCGGAGCGGAGGCGTACGGCGCCGGAAGAGGATTGAATTGAGGATCGGAGGAATTCTGAAGGTGGGTTTGATAGTATTGGTAATAGGGAGAGGTTGAATCAGTTTGGTGTTGCATTTTTCCTTGTGAATTTCGAGATTGAAGGAATTTTGCTTGCTTAAGGAAAAATGGAGTCGCGTCTTGAGCAGAATCTAGAATCCGCGTGTGATTTATTACAGAGGACGTCTTGAGTTTTTTTTGTGGGGATAAATAGTCCTGAATTCTAGACGATTAATAATCTATTCTTCTGAATATCCTAAACTTATTATAAGAATTCTTTTACCTTTCTTATTGACAGTTCTTTGATATTATATTATGGGGTAGTTACAAAAATACTCTTAAAATTAGTTTAAAATTAGAAATGTTTTGAAAAATCATATGAAAAGTTTTTAGAAAGTAAAAAATATTGTATAAAATAAAAAAGTGATATTGTGTCACTTTTTTGTCTTTTTTAAAAAATTGATACAAACTCAAAAAAAGTGACACACACTCAAAAAATGACACAAGCTCAAAAAATTGACACAAACTCAAAGGAAAAGTGACAGACTAAAAAAAAGTTACACACACTTACTAAAAAGTGACACAAACTCAAAAAAGTGACAAATATCACAATTTTACCATATTTAGAGCCCGTTTGGGAGAGATTAAAATCGGATTAAAATTAGAAAATTAGTTGTTATTGTTAACTTTTATTAGACGAGTGGGACCCAATAACGGCTATATTTTCAATTTTAATCCGAATCAAACGGGCTCTTAGCTTTGGGAAGATAGAATGCATAAAAGTTTGTCAAATTTTGTCAATAAAAAAGATTTCACCATTTGGACATTTCATCAAACACATTATGGACATATTTGAACACTAAAAATGTAGAATTCAATAAACGACCCCAGCAAAAAAGTAAATAAACGATTTAAAATTAGAAATGTTTTGAAAAATCATATGAAAAGTTTTTAGAAAGTAAAAAATATTGTATAAAATAAAAAAGTGATATTGTGTCACTTTTTTGTCTTTTTTAAAAAAATTGATACAAACTCAAAAAAAGTGATAAAACTCAAAAAAAGTGACACACACTCAAAAAATGACACAAGCTCAAAAAATTGACACAAACTCAAAAGAAAAGTGACAGACTAAAAAAAAGTTACACACACTTACTAAAAAGTGACACAAACTCAAAAAAGTGACAAATATCACAATTTTACCATATTTAGAGCCGTTTGGGAGAGATTAAAATCGGATTAAAATTAGAAAATTAGTTGTTATTGTTAACTTTTATTAGACGAGTTGGACCCAATAACGACTATATTTTCAATTTTAATCCGAATCAAACGGGCTCTTAGCTTTGGGAAGATAGAATGCATAAAAGTTTGTCAATAAAAAAGATTTCACCATTTGGACATTTCATCAAACACATTATGGACATATTTGAACACTAAAAATGTAGAATTCAATAAACGACCCCAGCAAAAAAGTAAATAAACGA
>CAIGRQ010212554.1:0-12892 GCA_903798375.1 Fraxinus sp. D2006-0159 | reverse complement strand
ATCAAAGCACATAACATAAATTCTCAATATTACTCTATGGTTAAAAGACCAAAGGACACAAGGAAATGATAGTTCACACCTAATGAATTTAAGTGGTTTAGATACATTAAATGAACTATCATTTTATTTTACTTATCAACGTCCCTATTTGGCCTACAATTTCTAAAACTTATTTTTTTTTTCCTCTCGAAACTCATTTTAAACCACAGATTTCATGGGGTCCGCAACTTTTTTTAATTTTTTAATTATGCATTTCATCATATTTTGTCAAAATCTACTAAAACAATATGATGTTTAGCTAAACAAAACAAGGGTTTCGAGTATGACATATTTGATATATTGAATAGCAAAAAGTAAAAACACTTACATCTTGTTGGAAGTATTTCTTCCTTAATCTATCCAATTGAACGTAACAAATTCAAAATTTTGGACACGAAATCTTGAACAAGATCTTAGGAAACATGATTAAGAATGAGGTTGTGTTTGATAAAGAATGCATTTTTTCAAGTCATGTGATGGATAATATGTGGTTAAAAAATACGAAAAAGTTTTGAATTTTCGTGTAATATTATTTTACTAATGAATGTGTGGTTGAAAATGCATATAGGAAGAATGCATTTTTCAAGAATGTTAATCAAACAAGTGCTGAATAACGAGAATGGTGTTTATTCGATCGTCTCATCATGAGCCAATGAGTAAATATTGGACGAACATTCTGTTATATCAAAAGACCGAATGTTTGCAAGAACATATTAAAGTTAAAGCTGGAAAAAAGCATCGATTATCAAAAGCAAAAGCATACTCGTTTAGTCGTTCATGTTTTCGAACGTGTACTTTTCTTTTAGGCATTAATTTACATGTTAGGCATTTCCAGAATATATAGAACCTATGGAAAATACTTTAGAATTGTTTTATGTCGGCACAATTTGTTAAAGTTACAGAATTTAAACATGTATTTCATCATAGACAAAGAAATGGATAAGACTTATCCGAGGACCAGTCGATAAATTGTCACGTAACTCTTTACTTTAATTTTATTAGCTTTTATACTGTTCAAATTTACGAGTAAAATTGTTCAAAGCTTCAAGCTAGGACATGTTAAACATTTAGATGACATCGTTCATATCCAATCTCAAGGGAGTATGTTGGAGTACGATGAAGCCATGCGTTACCCGAACTTTGAGGAGAATAATAAATTTATAAAATCCCTTTCACGTGGCAACTCCGGAAGTTATCATTAGCCACAAAAACACCACACTCGTCGTATGATGGCGATGAGTATGACCATGCAAATAAAGTGTAATTTCTTTAATTTTTACACTGTACCCTCCCTATTCCTAGTGGTGGCAAAAAAGTTCGCCAACTCGAACGGCTCGGGCTCGGCCCGTAAAAAACTCGAGCCAGGCCCAGCTCGGGCTCGGTTATACCGAGCCAAGGCCCGGGCCGAGCCCCATTTTGGGGCATCGGCCCGGGCAAGCCGGCCAATTAAAAAAAAATAATAATTTGGGCAACTTTGGAAAGCTGCCTGCGCACAGGCAGCTTACTTAAGATTTTTATTTAAAAAGAAAAAATTCAAAAAATCGAGCCGGCTCGGCTCGGCCCGCAAAGGCTAGAGCCAAAAGCTTGGCCGAGCCTCAATTTTTTTGGCTGGGCTCGGCTCGGCCTAAAAAAGCTCGGGCTTGGCTCGAACTTTTTTTTTCGGCTCGACTCGTTGCCACACCTACCTATTCCTAGATAAGGTGAATTTGATTTTTCTGCATTTTTATCTAGAGTTCAAGTCAAGTCCCCTCCTCATATTTTGTTTTATATTCATTACTAGTAAAATATGCCACCTGCAGTTGTTTAAACAAAAAATAAGAGTAACAAGATCGTTCAACGTAATATTAGAGCACATAAAAAATCTTGGATTTGGGTTCTACTGACATTTGTTTCGAAAATTATGCACGTATCGAATATTTAACGAAATTAAAAAATAAGCATATATACCTCATTACATATATATATCCATGAACAACATGGATTCCAAAAATCACCAATATTTAGAAAAAGGAAAAGTAAGAGGTCTGTTCATTAATTCTTTTGCTTTATCTTTACTGCTGCTTTCAACCCTCAAACAGTCACTTTAATTAGCTCTCTTTACCCCAATTTTAAGCACAAACCACACACCCAAAAGTTCCAAGATAATTCACACACATTCATCATCCTCTCTTTCCCTGTCTTCTTCTCTTTATAAATAAATCCAGCAGACACAGACAAAATCAAAATTTCTCAAGCCTGGGGAAACAAAACATTGGCAATTTGTAAGAGTCCAACATGGAATTATTGTCACAAATGTGGTCTTTTCTAGGCCTTCTCACTGTCCTTCAAAACATACTGCCTACACAGCTTCTCTCATTTCTGCATTCTGTCTATGAATCCCTTCAAGAGTTTTTTAGCCAGTATTCTTACTTCGAAATCCCAGAATTCAATGGCTACTGCGGGATTGATGTAAATGATCTTTACCGCCATGTGAATCTCTACCTCAACTCCATCAACACCTCCACCACCTGCTGCCGCCTGACTCTCTCCCGCTCCAAATCTTCCAACAGAATTTCATACACTGTCGCACCCAACCAAACTGTCAATGACTCCTTCAAAGGCCACCACCTCTCTTGGACTCACCAGGTTGAAACTGTCCAAGATTCCCTCGACGAAAAACGTAGTTTCACTCTCAAACTTCCCAAGCGCCACCGCATGATTCTCCTTGATCCTTATTTGGAACACGTCACAACACGTGCAGAAGAATTTGAGAGAGTTTCACGGGAGCGCAGGCTCTTCACCAACAATGGACACGGTTCTTTCGAGTCGGGATGGTCCTCCGTGCCCTTTCGCCACCCTTCCACATTCGACACACTTGCACTCGAGCCGGAGTTGAAGAAACAGCTTACGGATGATCTAACGGCATTTTCTGAAGGCAAAGAATTTTATCACAAAATAGGACGCGCATGGAAACGTGGATATTTGTTGCATGGACCTCCAGGGTCAGGAAAATCCAGCCTCATTGCTGCCATGGCTAATTTTCTATGCTATGATGTGTATGATCTTGAGCTTAGTAAAGTCTCAGACAATTCTGAACTAAGGGCCCTGCTCATACAAACTACAAGCCGTTCGATCATAGTGATTGAAGATATAGACTGTTCAATCGATTTAACAGGGGACAGAGTAACAAAGAACAGGAGATTACCATCAATGGCTAAAAATAACCGGCATGGACATGACAATGGAGAGGATAACGGGCGGGTGACTTTATCAGGCCTGCTTAATTTCACTGATGGCCTATGGTCATGCTGTGGAGAAGAGAGAGTGATTATTTTCACTACAAACCACAGGGACACTGTCGACCCAGCGCTGATTAGATGTGGACGCATGGACGTGCATGTTAGCCTCGACACGTGCGGTATGCATGCCTTCAAGACCTTGGTGAAGAACTACTTGGGGGTGGACTCACACGTGCTGTTTGATGTGGTGGAGAGTTGCTTAAGATCAGGTGGGGGCCTTACGCCAGCTCAGATTGGTGAGATCCTATTAAGGAACCGTAGAAATGCTGATGTGGCAGTCAAAGCAGTGATATCTGCCATGCAAGCAAAGATTTTAGGAACTGACATGGACATCATTGAGGGTGGCATGGAATACGATGACATGACAAAATCACCGGACAGCCTAGATCGGGGGTCGACTGAGTCTCCACCGGAGAAGAAAAGACGGGAGAGATCTAATTCTTGGGAGAGTAAAGCTAAATTCCTTGTAAGACTCAGGTCTCTAACCAAATCTGAATCTGGAAGAAGAGGAATTTGAAGTTAGAACCCGTCTTGAGCTTATGCTTAAGAATTATAACATACATTTAGTGGTTCCGCTAATATTAAGAGCTCATCGATAAAAGTCATACTATTAGAAGTACTAATTTTGGGCACCTGCTATTTCGTGTAAAATTAAAAGTTACTAAAAGTCAAAAATCAATTTCAATTACGCATTCAATGACGCGGAACGAAAGTTCAAGGGTTTACTAGCGTAACCTCCAAGCACGTAAAATCGGAATTCTCCAGAAAATAATAGCAAACCAAACGAATGAATGTTTATTCTTATAACAAAGAGCATTTAAATAGTATCTGAAAACCCTAATTTAGGCAACAAAAAAAAATTAAAAAAAAAAAAATCAAAATAGACATCCACTAAATCACAACCACTAAAAACGCAAAAACCAAAAAATGATAAAATTTCAATTGCTCGCCAATGTGCCTTAAACAGCGAATTTGAGACTGGAAACGACGTCAACTGGGGAAACCCGAGTAGGGATAGCATGGAGCACTGAAAGACCTTTCCAAAAACATATTATAATAGAAAATCTGACACCCGAATTAAAAGTTATGCCTATTTCTTTGGAGCAGTAGCTCTTTTAGCTAATTTTCTATCAATCTCTTCTACAAACTCCAAAGCCAATTGTCCTACATCAATAGTTCACAATTTTGGCATATTTTTAAAATGATATTTTATTCCAAATACTCCATTATTGTTTAGACTTGTTATAATTGAATTCTACCACATATTAGGCTCTTCTTTGCACTATAAATATCAGTAAACTTCTTGAAAAATCATTCTTGCATTCTACACAATTTGTAATCATCAATTATTGATATTAATGAATTCTCCTCTTTTGCATGCGGTTTATTTCACGTAAAATTTTGTGTTCTTTATTGTTTGATTTTCATATTGTTATATTATCATCATTCCTTTATTTCCTAACAAGTGGTATTTTGTTAACAAACTTATCAAGATATTATTACAAAAATGAGTAAAGGTTCCAACGAAATGCATGAATAATAAGTAGGTAGTTGTTGTGAATGTGTGGTTGAGAATACCCCAAATTTGGATGCCTAAATTTGAAGTATTATCATTTAATTTTCTATTAAAATTATAAATGCGGAATACGATTATATTTTTTTCTTTAACATGATAAATATTAATTACTTAATTTATGAAAATAATGTGTACTTATAAATTATAGAACAATTAAAACTTAACTTTTTTTCATAAAAAAATAAATATTTAAATTATATGAGTACTGAATCCATCTTACCATAAGTCGTCGTCTCGGGTCATCTTACATTCATCATCTGAGAATATGGAGGAATAATGTGGAATGATTTAAAGCTTGGTAAGCAAACTTCGTGCACATAATGAATGCTTATGTTACACGTATGAATTTCTTTAAAAAGTATTCTCACTATGTATCTCTTTTTCTTTTATTTTTTTAAGAACTTAACATTAATGACGTGAGCTCACTTGGTGTATTACATAATCAATTTGAATGTAGTGAACAGTTAATATTTGGAACCCGATTCGTCCTACCGGTAGTACCACAAAGCGATTAACATTACCATTATGATTGAATATTGAAAATTGGTTAGATGCGTCGATATTCCACACTTCATTTTCCACACACACCTTTTATGGTATGGACATACACCTCTAACAAAATATTTGAGATGCATATCTTTAAAAACATTCTTTGACTCACTATATTTGAAAACTTTTTATTCCTTAAAATTTCATGTATTGTTACAGAGATGCATTGACGTGTATGAATATATCAAGAGAATCATTAATGACATAAAACGTATTAACCAAATATCAAATTCATATAATAATAATAATCTTACGTAACACGTTTACATTTAACGATGTAAAGTACTCATGAAGATTGAAATTCTTAACAATTTACCTTTAGAATGGCAAGTGAAGATGTCCCTAACCGCCCACGAATATGAAGTCAACATGGCAAAAATCCTAGTTCATTACTATTGATTAAAAGACTCCTACATATTCATTATTTATTATTGTTATATTCGATCATATAGATAATTGCATCTGGAGTACCAATATAGAATTTATTGATTAATAGATTTTATCAACCAAATAGTTATGACATTCCATTTAGAAGTTAAATTTCAAAGGCTCCAATATTTAATTTATGTTTCATGTGATACCACCACACAATGAATTTACACCAAAATGCTTACAAAATATCTGTGTAAAATGAAAATCACTAAGGAAATACTAATTCAAAGATTGCAATAATTAGTAGATAAATCATATTTACTTGCAACTAAATCACATAATTAGCAGTGAAGGATCCACATTTGCATCCTTTATCTAATGTACTAATAATTTACGGCTACAAATCTATATCAATGTCGTTGCATGTACAATTAGTTTTGAAACTTAATAGTGGCATTAGGCATACTTGGGTATCGTTGAGCTAATCTTAGAAATTACTAGTAAATAATTAACATAGATAAGAATTACTTATTTGCCCCAAGATTCTTACAATTTACTTTAACTTAAATCTGTTGACCTCAAAAAATGTTGCCAACAGATGACGAGCCCACTCGTACATACGTAAGCCAAATCCGGCACGTTAAAGTGGATCTACGATCGAGATCACTCTAAGAATTGGACATGGAAGGGGCTCAACGACACTAAACGTTTACGTTCGGACTCTGACAATATATTAGTAACGAGATTGTGTAATAATGAACAAACAATCCAAAAAGAACAAGATTTGTAGTTGTAATATGATGAGATGAGAGAATAATATATCTGAGAGCAACTCGTGTTGTTTTTGGTATTTAAAGTTGCATTAGTCTTTACATGATACATGGTGGGGGTATTTATAGTGTTACAAATGAAATTGTGACATTTGGATAAATTTAGACGTGACCTCATTTCATCGACCAAGACATCAAGTCCTAGCCATCAAGTTGACTCTCCTAGCCTTACAAGGCATTAAATGCTTTTCCATTGACACGACAGGACACAAGTATACTTTACACAAATGTCACGACAATCATTCAAATAAAAATTTTCATCATGAGCAAATCTCTACACGTGGGTCATCACTAGCTGCTAAAGAGCCTCAAATCCATGGTGGTGCCCTGGGCCTCGAATAATGCTTGGGTCTCGATTGACAACATGGCCTTGCAATATGGGCCTCCTAGTTTGGTTGGATCTGGTCCCACAACTTGGTTACGATGCCACATGGCAGCTCCTTATTATAATTCATAATAATTATTATCTTATTTTATTATAAATACTGATAGAAGAAATATAAGTTTTTACACATATAGCTAACAATGTAGATTTTAGAATAACAATTTATGTAAACCGATTAATAGGGTAGTATCATCAACATTTAGCCCCTGTTTGTCTACCATTTTCCAAAAAATTGTTTTCTACAGTAATCAATCTCTACCACACATTCACCTAATAAAATATTCTACATATAAACCTAAACCAATAAAGTTACTTTAATTTTCAACCACACATTCTCCAAAAAATACTATTCATTACAATAATTTTCTCTCATTAATGAGAGACAAACAAACACTTAATTGAGTCCTTGTTTGGTTACCATTACTTTTAAAATATATTTTTCTCTCTTTTATTTTCAACAACATATTTTTCAATAAAATAATATTACAAGCAAATCCAAATTTTTTTCTTATTTTTTAACCACGCATTCTCCATCAAATTACTATTCTAAAGTGCGTTTTTGCCAAAAATAAAAATAAAAATGGGGCTCAAACATGCCATAAGAATATAATTTATAATATCTATTTATGGAGTAAGAGCATATCCAAGAGTCTCTTTAAACATTATAAGATCTTTACTTTAAAGAGTCAACATTTATAATCATACTCCAATAAACTCTTTAAATTAACATTTTAATTTAGAGTTCACTCTCTATAATTAAATGCATTCAAAAAGTTTCAATTTTCAATGTAGAAAAGTAATAAAATAATCTAAAGAAAAGCTAGTTAAAATAAAAGATAAAGAAAAATAATAAATATATTTTGGGAGTAGTAAAATTAAGTGTTAAATATAAAGAGTTTGTTGGAATATTTCAAAATTTTAACTCTCTAAATTTATAGATACTCTCTAAATGATAGAATATACTCTTTAAAAATAGAGAGCTTCTTAGAGATGTTCTAAGTTGCTACAAATCAATATCTATGACAAAATAGATAACCACGATTAATGGCCAAATAGCATAAATCAGTAAATAAAACAATAAATTATTTTATACTAGGCAAAGAACATTCAAGAAATGAACGGGCACAGTTCGAATTACATAAGCTTACATGAATAAAGGGATATCATCTAGAAAATATACATACGTATCTACATATATTTCGATAAAAACATGTGTACAGAAACATGAGGGATATCAAGAAAATACATACATACATAGGCTTACATGAATAAAGGGATAGCATCTAGAAAATATATATACGTATCTACATATATTTCGATAAAAACATGTGTACAGAAACATGAAACCAAAGGGATATCAAGAAAGTACATACATGCATACATACATACATACATAGCGATCATAAAATAAAATAAAATCTTAATACCCTATCCCACGCAAGACTCGAATTTGGGAATGTGAAAAAAAAGGATATGTGGTTTGGGATGGCCAACTTCTTGGCGTTCTTGCAAGGGGATGAACAAATTGGAGGATATTAATTTCTAATGACATTTAATGGGGTGTAATTTCTTCTAATTAAGTAATAATAATACCCTAATTAGCCTATTAACTATTTAGTCTTAAATCAATTCAATTAATTTAATAAATTTCCATTATTCAATATCGCGTTATTATTAAATTAATTTACACCAAATTTGCTATAAACGAATATCTTCCAACTCGATGTCTAAGTTCAATACAAAATCAAATAAAGTACATTATACAATTTAATCTGAGTTAAATAAAATATAGACATTGTAATTGAATTAATGGGCATGTGATTTATCTAGGACGTCTCATGTGCATTCCAGCGCAACCAATATAGCTAGTCACGATTACAATAATTATAAGAGGGTGTTTTGTGGAGATTAAAATTAGATTTTTAGTAGATTGTGATAAAAGTTTTTGAAATGTGTAGTTGAAAAGTTGTGGGATCCATGAAATATGTAGTTAATATTAATAGTTTGACTTTGACTTAAATTAAAATCTGATTTTAATCCATGCCAAACATGGCCTAATAATTTAATAGTAAATGTAACATAAATGCAGCTAATTAAGATAGACACGATAATCATAAGAAATAAGAATGGGCGTTACAAAATCCTACCATTTAAGATAAATTTTGTCCTCGAAATTAAAACATACCAAATAATTAATACAAGTAGTTGTTAATTGTCATGTATCTAAAATACCTACATTAGAGTTATCATCTTTCTTGAGCACTCCTCTCCTCGTCTTCACTCTTTTTGATATTTACGAGTGCCTCACCATTATCCTTGTGGTGATTCAGTGACTCGTAGTTTAGGACAAGATATAAGTGTCTAAGACATACTTCCTTTATATAGAAAACAAAAACACATTGTGCACTCTTAACAATATTGATGGTAATGTGTTTTATTACACTAAGCTACCTACTTCCTCTTTAATATCACATACGGTCACGTAAATTGAGAGCATATATTTTCTTTCTACAAATCTCGTAACACCATTATAGATTCCACAAAAATAGTTTTACTCCTAATAAATACTATAAACTATTATTTTTTTTATTACTATTTATAAATTTTAGTATTTCCAATTAAATCTATTTATCAATCAATTAAACATGCAGATCAAAAGCAATAAAAAGTAAATAATACCAAATATGATAACGAAGGAAAACCATTTGAAGAACTCTTCGCAAGGATAAAAAGCTTTTGTTTGTGCACGCTTGCACTTCTAAATATTACCTGACTCTGATCACTTAATTTGTAAATCATCAAGGAACTTCTTTGGTTGTGCGCGCTTGCACTTCTCAGGTCTGTGTGGATCAACAAGAACAAACTTGTTCTGGAGTGTAGGAACTCCCAGCGCCTCTTCCCAAATTTCGGAACTCTAAAGGCTTATTGGAGAAAGTAAGGTTTTGTTTGGTGTTTGATCTAATGATCTTTTATATTTTGATCTTTCGCTGAGGCAAGAGAATATTGGAATATGGATTTGATCTTCAAATAATAATTTCTTGATTGAACATATGGCTCAACCAATAATAAAACAATATTTAGGATGAATTTATGAATCAATGATCAAGTGGTTGAATCTAGAGATCTTTGGAATTGTTGTTGATGTTCAAAAATGTGATCTTTATAATGATTCAATACATCTTGTGACATTCAATGGCTTTTATATTTACAATGGAAGTATTTTAGGCTGATTGGGTGGGGTAGAAAAATAACAATTTTATGCGATTTAGAATTTCTACCCATTGAATCGTCGCTCGAGCGTCTAGTAGGCAGCCAGCGAGTGATCCCTTGAACATCGGTGAGTATTTTCATCACAACTTTCTCTCCCGATATCCGATTGAGATTTCAAAGTATGTTGGAAAGCTAATTCAAAGTATTACAATTTTTCTAGAAATAACATGTTTCAAATTAGAATGTTTTCTATGTGAGAAATGCGTCGCAACTTGTGACTGAGAATTTGGAGCTAGCAGAGCTTGTGCAATATTTTGACACTCATTTGACTTCTAATAATATTCCAATGATCATATATGAGATCTTCTTGAATATCTTTGACTCATTCGAGGACTATAATACTAACATTTAACTATTTTGACTTTAATTAAAATTCCATTACTTTAATTTTATCTAAAGAATAGCAAATTACAAATAAAAACCTAATAAACTCCAGTAATAATTGGCTTACGATGTTCTTAAAGATCAGGGTCTCGACATAATTCCAAAAAAGCGGAAATTGGTATATTCAATTTTCCTCTGCAGCCATATATTACATACTATTTATTTTTTTTCTATCATGCATTAACTAACCAGTTGGTGGAGCTTTGTAGAGTTTTTTTTTTTTTTTTTAATCGAATCAAGATGGTACAACACCTGGTATTTCCCCAGCCTGTTTCTGGCCCTGTGATTCTTTTTTATGCTCATTTTGCATAATAAATACTATATAACGATGTGGGACATCTTGAGCAATACCCCGGTACCACTTGTTGGCCAGCACTTGTTCTTCGTCTAATGAATTAGGAACTTCATCTCTACGCAAATTCAACTCCTAAGCATATAGATGTTCGGTGCACAATACTAGAGATGATTAGATAGTCATATGAAAAAGAAACTTAAGCTTCCATTTGGATATACATTCAGTCAAAATCAATAGTAATTTTGGTTACACATTCATAACTACTACTCATTATTATTCATATATTTCGTGGAATCCAATATTATTCTTCTTTATAAATCATTTAAACAAAATTTTCATAGGTAAAATAGTAAATCAATCCAATATTACATGCTCGAAACAGGTTTTTTTGAAGAGGATGCTAGAGAATACATCAAGTATCTTATTGAAGAAAATGAATAAAGATGTACTGATGGACTGCCCCTTTACTAATTTCGTTAGTACTGCAATGAATCTAGCACAGATTGCTCAATGCATATACCAGTATGGAGATTGATTTGGAATTCCTCATCTTGACACGAAGTATAATAATTTCATTGATTATTGAACATATATCCCTGCAATTTTCTGTGGGGGCATGTAAAAGAAATTCAAAATCTCATTTTTAATTGGTTCAAAATATGCCTAGTGATTACAACACAAATGTGTTTTTTTTATTGGTTCTCTTTTGTGGTTTTCAACTAGCTTGAAGGTTTAGGAGCTTCAGATTTCAGCACCAAAGGAATCACTTGTCAACTATCATTCCCTTCATGAACAAAGGGGAAGATGATCTGAAGACAACAATTTTGCTGCAAATACGATTTCTTCCCTGGAGGTTGCACATCCAAGTATTTGGCAGGGCTTTCTTGACATTCTTAAACATATCAATCATCTCAATACTTCAGTAACCATTAATCTGGGGCCTTGGACCCATTAGTCGAGAAAAAGGCACCTGACCCCGGCCGGGAACGCCACTTGGCCCTGAAAGACGACCGGCAACGGTTGGATCAGAGACTGATTTCGAGAAGGCCTGTGCAAGCTCAACTGCAGAAGCTGCTTTCCCATAACGCTGCCCAGGTGCACTTGGAGATGCCAGATTTTGATGTTCGACAGGTTTGCGCCAGGTCTCGGGTGATGGTGGCCTCCCTTGTTGCTGATTGTGGTGCCTCTCAATCTCCTTGTTTTTCCAATTTTCATTTTGCCGGTTCCACCTCTGCGAATCAGTCCTTTCAACATCCATCCTGTTATCTCTCCTATCAGGATGCTTCACTGTCTTTTTATCACCATGAATATTTTCAGCTTTTCCATTGTGATTAGTAGCAGCATGAACAGATACTGTCTCGGTCTTGGGAGAATCTAGCTTGACCCTGCGTGTAGCAATTGATAAAAATCAAAATATGTAAGTGTTATTGATGTCAACATTTAGAAGCAAGTAGATGACGCTCGATATCGAATTCTTCCTCGAACTATACAAACTCTGCAGCCATTTTGACCCAAAAAGGGTACACAATTTTACAACACCAAATGAAGCCTTGTTCCCAATCAAGGAAATGTCAAAAAGGAAATGAGAAAAATGCAGCACCTAGAGGAAAGTTCACTGCCATAATTGCTTGCAGCAGCATCGCCAATTCCTCGCTCCTTCAGAACCTAATACAAGGACTGATTTTAAGTAAAATGATAATAATGCCAACCTAAGAATACTGGAAAATAAGGTACAGAAAAAAGCCACAACCATCCATTAATAATACAAGACCTAAGCCACGCAATCCCTGGTAAAGTAAGAACATGTGCTCGAGCTAGAGCAAGTGCATTAGAAGATCAAGAAATTTAATAGAACATCTATTCAAGATCATTAAAGAGCTCAGAAGGAGAGAGAGAAAGGGGGGGGGGGGGGGG
>CAIGRQ010212544.1:0-20836 GCA_903798375.1 Fraxinus sp. D2006-0159 | reverse complement strand
AAAAAAAAAAAATTTAAAAAAAAAAAAAAAAAAACGTGATTAGGCTCCATGCGCCGCCTAGGCGGCGCGCATTACCCGCATTTTCGGTCCAAACGCATTTTTACACGCATTGCCGAATTCGACGCGTTTTCACCAAGAATCACGCCTAGGCGCGCCTAGGCGGCGCATTTTGAAGAATTTTAGAACACTGCCAACAACACACTCCATCCTGAAAATGTTAAAGAGATAATTAACTGAAAAACTCTCATTATGATACTATTTCTCCACGTATAATTTTTAAATTTAAGGTACTATATATCGTATAAAAAATTTCTTAAAAATAAGAGGAATTGTTAAAAAAAAATTACTAATTAAGTCTTAAATTTTTGAGGAATTTTTTATTAGCGATTGTGAATGATTGGTTTTTTTTAATCTTTTCGACCTTAATTTCGTAAGAGCAAGTCAGAAAGATTGAAAAGTAGAGGCATTATGTGCTAATTATACTTTTAATAATTTATTTGTGACTCATTTGAGTTTTTTTTTTTAAAAAAAAATTGAGACTTTAATTGCAATTAGTTTTTTTCTTTTTCCTTTTGTTTTATTTAAAGATAATGGTATATTCGTTATTTCATAATTTTTAATTAAGAAAATAGGTGAAAATGATCTTTTGCGCAATGAAATGTGAAAATAAGGGTGAAAATGCCAAAAAATATGAAAGATATGAACATTTTCCACAATAACAATGAAATGTGAGGATGTTATCTGCTAATTATCTTTACATAATTTGTGGTCTCAGAGAGAGAGAGTAAACACCAAGAAGCAAACATCTAAATATTTAAATTGAATTAAGGAAAAAAAAAAACCCCACTTTATATAAAAAAAAAATAATCAAAAAATTGGTGGGGCACGTGACCCACCTTGGTTCAACTAATATAATGAATCTCTATATTTTGAAATCGATGAATGTAATCTTGCATTACATGATCAAACTCAACAATCATTTGAATAAGGATTAAGAAGATATCATTATTTTGTTGGTATGTCTTCTTATATATCTCCAATGCTAAATTATTTTTCAACAAGATTTCTTACCGCAAGAGATGATTCTTTTAAGAAAAAACTGTGTAAGAAATTAATAATACACACCAGCCTCAATTTGCTAATTTCTCACTTCACTGATTTTCCATAGTTTTATATTTTCTATTTGTTCTTTCTTTATCTATTAAACATATTTTGTACATTCTTCATTTTTTCTCACATATTGCAAATAAACGAGCCGGCCATTGTAAAATTAGAATTATCATTAAATTATATTTTTTTATTTATAAGTAAGAAAGAAAATATATTCCCTTGGTAGGGTAGGGATTAAAAAGTTAAATATTAATTTAAGTTTAAATCAATAATTAGCACTGTTTGGTACAAATTAAAATTTTCATTATCATTCTTCCACTTATTTTCAACCATACATTCTTCAATAAAATAATATTTTTCATCACATCAATAACTTTTTCTTCTTTTTCAACCACACATTCTCCATCAATCTACTATTTCAGAATACATTTTTCGAAAATAATGTGACTCAAACACACCTTTAATTTTAATTACGTGAAATTTAAGATTTTTAATCACACAATTTTTTAATTTTTATTAAAATTTACTAAAAATCCAATTTTAATTTCCTCACACAATTCTTCAATTTTTACTAAATTTCCTCAATTCTTCAATTTTTATTAAAATTTACTAAAAATTCGACTTTAATTTTCTCGGAGTCGAGGCATTATCTTGGGCAGTGGATTTCATGCTCTTAAAAAGCGCGTAGGATAATAGTATATTCAGAGTATGTTTGGTAGAGATTAAAATCGGATTAAAATTGAAAAATTAGTGGTTATTGTTGACTTTTATTAGACGAGTACAATCCAATAACGATTATATTTTTAATTTTAATTGGATTAAAAATTGGCACCAGCTCTGAGCAAACAACAGGCTATTAGCGTAAAAAACAATGCCACATATAGGGAAGGGGTTGAATCATATCCCTACAACAACTACCACCGGATAGAGAAATAGATAGGTGCTAGCCGCTTCTAACAACGGTAACCACGTATGGCGGTTGTGTCCACGTCACTCACCGGAGTCGGATCTCAACTCTCCGGCCAATTTTCCGGCCTGCGCAAGTCATTTCTCAAGCTTGACAACCCCAATTTCAACTCAACTCACTCTTTCTTCCAAAATGTGGATTCTCACCTCCGCCTTTCGTCATCTCGGAAAGGCTGCCGCGGCGTCGTCACCATGGCTGGCTCCGGCAAGGTGAATTTAAGATTTCGTGAGTTTTGGTTTCGATTGGAGTTAGTTACTTTGAGATCTAGTATTACTTTGAGAAATAATGAACTGAACTACTGTTTTTGGTCGAGCGTTTGTCAATTGGGTACTTAACATTAGGATAGTCCAGCTCGGTTCTATGAATGTGCTGGTGTTATTGTAACGTTCGTTAATGCTTTCGTGTATACTATGTTTTTTAAATAATTTTGTAATTGTAATTTACCGAAAATGCCAAGTTTAATGCATTATGGACTTCATATATTCGAAATCTAACCGTTCTCCCCTTTTGCTTGCAGTTCTTTGTTGGTGGAAACTGGAAGTGTGTAAGTATAATTTATTTTTTGTCATTAGTCAATTTCGTTGTCTTTAGTTCAATTGAATTTATAAAAGTTGTGTTAATGTGAACAATGATTTCTTTATCAGATCAGCTGATTGATGTGGTTCGGTATCCTAGCTAATTTTAAGACGAGTTGAATGGAATTAGCTGAAAATAATATAAAGTTTTAACTGAACCCATTGCCCTTATTGCTCGATACCAGATGGTAGTGATTTGTAACACTGAAACAAAGATGTTAAAGCCTAGAGGAATATAAATGGCAAATAATGGATATAACAAGAGGATAACATGAAAAAGCAACCACACAAAATAATCCTTTAAATTTCAAAGACAGTTTCTTAAAAAGTAGAAATTATGTCCAGTGAAATGTGAAAGTAGGGAGCACTTTCAAGGAGATCTGGAAAAAAAAAATTGTGTTAAAACTATTACAGTTTACTTGTACATCTGTCAAAAAGAATATCGTAACTTCATTAAAGGTCAAAACTTATTTGGATTTCTTGCTATTTGAGGCATACAACCTGGATTTAGCGTTCTTTTAGACTTGTAGAAGTGATCTATGTTTTCCCTTCCATCTATTCTGTGTGTATTATAGATTTAATAATTTAAATGCTGGTGACCAATCATTCCTTTTTTTGGTAACTTTGCTTGACTAATTTTTTTATATTTTACTTAGAATGGGACAAAAGACTCCATAAGCAAGCTTGTCTCTGACTTGAACAGTGCAACGTTGGAGTCTGATGTTGGTGAGTTACGTCTCTCTGTTAATGTTTCACATATCTTATCTGTATAAAGAGAAGTGCTTAATGTTCTTTTATTTAAGAGACAGGAGTAGTTGTTCAGCTCTATCTTATTTCTAATAATTCCGTGTAGTTTAGCTTCATGTAGTTTTGGAAAATAAAAATATACAGATGGCTAGCTGTTTTGAGCATCTGCATTCTGAATTTGAAGCCACGTGGTATTTTACAACGTAGGATGTTGAACATCAAGACTTCTAGACTTGAATTAATTATTTATTTGATGTTCCTGATACCAGTTGCAATAATTTATAATTGGAAACTTTAGTTTTTATCTGAAATAGTAGATGCCATGTCACATTTGAAGACTTTAAACCAGCATGCAAATTTCTTTATAACCGATGAGCAATTGTATGATATCTATTGTGGCAAAGAATATCTACTGGAGAAATATATAAATGATGCATACTGATTTATCAGTTTGTAAAATATGTAGGGCACGTAATCTGTTAGCCATTGTGTTGAAGTATGTTGATGAGCAAGAGAGAATGGGAAGGTGGACAAGTGTTCCTTTTGAGCTTCTTTCTCTCTTTATTTTGTCTGCCACTTTGTCTTGTGTATCAAACATGTCATATTGGAAAATTGGAATTTTCTCCTACATCTGATATTTTTTAGTTTCCATTTTACTTATTCGCTGAGTATTTGGATCTCACTTTTCCTTTGACCTTTGCAGATGTTGTTGTGGCACCTCCTTTTGTTTACCTCGATCAAGTAAAAAACTCACTAACTGAGCGGATAGAGATAGCTGCCCAGAATTGTTGGACTGGAAAAGGTGGTGCTTTTACTGGAGAGATCAGGTGAGTGACCTTCTATATAAGCTTAGATTGTCAGTGATATGCTACTCCTATACTCCAAGAATCAGGTGCTATTTTGTTTGGGACAAGAAATAACTGAACCACTAAAGTTTCTTTACTGTGCTTGTTAATGCTACCATGGTGTTGCCTGACCTTATCTCTAAAATTATATTGCTGCTGTGGAAAGAATCAAACTATGTTTGATTGGGATGTGTGATGCATATATCACTGGGACAATAAAAAGTAAAAATCATATTGTCTTCAACTTCTGATGGCATAATGCAGGAGTACATGAACCTAATTTAGGACAAATGTGCCTAGTGTGGTGGCATTAGTTCATAGTACTGATGTTCGGTGGGATATGTACATGGTGGTATTTGAAGTAGATGTAGTTTCAAATACAGGTTTTTATAGCAGTTTTGGCCTCCAAATTTTCTAAATTTCCTATGGCACCACATGCCGTGCACTTTTATCAGCAATGGATGAGTTATCTAGTCAGTTCTTTGCTTTTTGAATAGTCAACTTATTGATAATGTTTTGAAATAAATATTGATTGGTTGAGCTGTAAGAAACTGATTCCTTGGCTGATGGGCCATCTTGTCAAAATTAAGTTTTTGTGTGGTGGATAGTCCAGTTGTCAGTAGTGTTTACCATATTAGTGAATTTACCCATGCCTTTCCTCCTTTCATTTTTGTATTTTTTTTTTCATTACAAACCTTGGTACTACAGTGATTTGAGTTGGTACATTTTGGTCTATTTGAATGTGTTGATATCGGGGATTCTACAACTTTGTTTCACGTAATAAGCAAGTTTAAGCTTTTTTGTGTAGTGTGGAACAACTAAAAGATCTTGGATGCAAGTGGGTTGTTCTCGGGCACTCTGAACGTAGACATATACTTGGAGAAAATAATGAAGTAACGACAATGAAGGATCTTTTTAATGCTTTACTTCTCCAATGAAAGAGCTACTAGTCTCTGATTTATGAAATAACTTTGTTGTGCAGTTTATTGGAAAGAAGGCTGCATATGCCTTGACCCAGAATCTTGGAGTAATAGCCTGCATCGGAGAACTGTTAGAAGAAAGGGAAGCTGGAAAAACTTTTGACGTCTGTTTTCAACAAATGAAGGCTTTTGCGGGTAAGCATAGCTCCTCTCTTTCTCTGAATTAATTCTGTACCTTTGAGAGGTGATTCCCTCGTCCTAGATCAATATGGTCATACTGTAATCCTTTTAAGAAATCATTCATTGAATTTTCAGCTTATTTTACACTTTCACGATGTGCAGATGCTGTGCCAAGTTGGGATGACATTGTCATTGCATACGAGCCAGTATGGGCTATTGGAACTGGTAAAGTGGCCACACCAGAGCAGGCTCAGGAAGTGCATGTAGCTGTTCGATATTGGCTTAGTAAGAATGTTTCGGCAGAAGTTGCATCTAAAACACGTATTATTTATGGAGGTAGGTAGTTTTTATCTTAAACATCAAGATTCACTGAAAATCTGTCCATTATATCTCCGCCCTTTCTCAATGGGCATATCATGACTCATGGGTACCTAGAAATTGCTGATTTTTCTCCCACTCAATCACAAAATCCCACTCAATCACACACATAATTGTCTCCAAGAAGCAAGCTAGCATCAACCGAATCATGAATTGACTAGGAAACTTTAGAGTTAATGTTAATGGCAAATTGCCACATTTGGCCAATTTATTTACATTTTCTGAATGTTTTCAAAATTTCTCCACAGGTTCGGTCAATGGAGGTAACTGTGCAGAGCTTGCAAAAAAAGAAGATATTGATGGATTTCTCGTGGGTGGTGCTTCCTTAAAGGTATTGCCATGGTATTCATGTAGTCTATGTCAACATATAATATGTGAAATGGACACACGCCTTTGCTTTAATTCTTTCCCATATTCTCATTTCTCTTGCCTCGTGTCTGAATAAGTTTCTAATACATGCTCGTGAATAAAACATGTGAAAGGGGAGAGCTCTCTATGTTTTCCTTTTACCAAAATACACAGTTAGCAATGTCCCCTGTACTTGTATAAAGATAGTGGTTCCTTGTCTCAATGACAACTTGTATGTCCCTATATCTATAATAGATTAAATATCATATAAAGTGAGATTCATTTTTGGACAATTTTAATCCTACTACAATTCAATTATTTTAATAATAACTTACTTTTCGTTTTTCAATATGTAATAAATATTATAAAATCTTTGTCATGTATTAATTTCGTGCTATTGTTCTCAATTAATTAACATTCATATTAATCTAGACTCAATAAATCTTGATATACATGAATCTAGAGTTATTATACATGAATTTATTTCTATTCATATATCTAGAAATTTTATTAAGTGTTGAAATTCATGTATTAAAAATTAATTCTTATGTACCAAATGTTGTATAAAAATGTTACTCATTTGTAGCATTTCATCATTACAAAAAATTTGAATCATAGAAGTTGAGTTTTGAGAATATAATTTTATTCTCCTAAATTTCTATCTTAAATTTTATTTTCTTTAGTTTGTTTGAGACTCGAATCCTCCCAACAAATTGGTATCAAATATTTCTTTTACCACACTTATAAAATATTTCAGAATAATGTTGCACCGAACGCTCAACTTTAACTAGTATGTAAAAATGCTAAGAGTAATATTTCCTGATTGCACCAATTTCACTATTAGATGCTTCTATATGGAGCTGATCACACTTGCATCTTTGAAAGATCCTTTGTCCTCGTCTTTCCACTAGCACCCATAGAGGAGCAGGATTAGTTCGAGAATGGTGGGTCATGAGTTTCATTCCACAAAGCTTATGTAGTTACTGACTATCTGTTATGAATTACGTGCTGTATCAACCTGTAAGTTGCGGATTGTAAAGTACAGATAAAAATGGTTGCTGGGTGAGCTGGTTCTAAGTGATTTTGTTTTTTGCTTATGTAATTCTGGAAAACCGGGTCATACATGGAATTTGAGCCGAGGCTCTAAACCTCCTGGGAAATTCCCCGTATACCAGGCTATGACCTTATGTTTTGGATTGAGGAAAATGTGATTGTGGCAGGCCTATTTATTTTTAGGCATGCCAGGTCAAAAAAGGAACCGTGTTGGTCTCCAGCACGGGCCCTCAAAAGTGGGTGTGCTGGCCTTGCCCAGTTACAAACCGAGTCAGTGTTTGAAGCTTCTCATTTTTCTCACGATAGCAAGCTTGAGATTGATCTTCAATTTTCTGTGTTGCAGGGCGCTGAGTTTGCCACCATTATTAATTCTGTGACTTCCAAGAAGGTTGCTGCATGATTATTTAGTTGACACACAAAATGGCTCAGAGTACCTAGCAAACCACCACAATTAACACAGTGAGCTGTTTCTGTTTTGGGGGTATTTTATCCCCATCCATAAATATGCTAAGCATTGATTCATTTTGCTTGGCATAACAAATAATTTGTAATGGAACATAGAGTATACGCCATATGCTGTTTTCTCGCGGAACTTTCATAATGTAGTTTAATAATTAGCAATTTTGAAATTGCAAAAGAAAAAAAAATGGTAGTTCATCATTAAAATTGATCTTATTTCTTCAGATTTCAGGTCATCTTGAATTCAATTGGTTTATATAATGAAGTGCAGACAGGTATGAATATATTAATCTTACGAGCCAAATGAAAAACAACTGTTTTTTTTTTTATTTAATTGAATTTGGACAATGACTTGTGTAACTACTCGGTTCTTTATGTTGAAGTCGTTATAGCGTACGTGTTGACACCGAAAAATGAGCCAACAGATGTCGGGCTCACTCTCGCCAAGTCAAGCAAGTTCCGACATGTTTTTACCGGAGGAGCGGTAAGAAAGGAGAGCGGACGTGAACGCTGGAGATACTCTACGGCGGGAGACAAAAGTGTTCGAGCTCCGACGGGTGAAATAAAGATGATCGCGCTAACAACAATCACCAATTGAGAACCAAAGTAACTAGCGAAAGATCTAAATATAATATGTGAAAGGATAGAAGATAGTATGAATAGAAATTGTAAGATTATGTATTAAAATATTTATCTACCAATGGTGTGTCCTGGAGGATGAAAATGCTCACAAAAGTGTGTGAATATTTCTTGCTCATTCAATATTCAAAAGTTCAAGATATCAGATTAAAAATCTCGAATTCGAATCCTTTCTAAATTACAAAGAGAACCTATTTATAGTGCCTTGATCGATGTGGTATCAATTGGATCAGAATCACATGATCTAATCACCTTAGTTGAGACTTCACATCACTATCTATTTATACAATTAATACATTGATAAGGCTCAGTCGCTCTATACAATAAGTTGACACACTAACATTCTTTATTATAAGTGTTACATCAATCAAATTATAAAAGATCTTCAAACATGTTGTAAGAGACAACGTTGGTTTCATGAGTTTCCGATGAATTGAGAGCCTCAGAGGGTCTTTGTGTTGGTCCTCTGAGTGGAGAGCTTTAGCTCATTTCTTTGTTTCTTTAGGCAGTGTTTTAGCCTAAGTTTTCTTTAAGTAGTGTTTCTGCCCAATTTGTAATCCTTTGCTCGTTGAGGCAATGCCTTGGTACAAGTTTTGGTAGTTTGCATAATTTCTTTATATTCGACCACTGGGTCTTTGTTGACTTTTCTGCCCACGTGAATTGCTACGTGACACTTTGACTTTGAGCCTCGTGGCGAGGCGTAACAATAGTGTAATGCATGGACTTGGGGGATTATAGTTACGCATCACCACCGATGCTCAAAGTCAAGTGTCATATAGCAATCCACGTGGGAAGAAAATCAACAAAGACCCAAGTGGTCAAATATAAAGAAATTGTGCAAGCTATCGAAACTCGTACCAAGGCACTGCCTCAATGGGCGAAACAGTACAACTTAGGATGAAACACTCACTAAAGAAACAAAGAAAGGAGCTAAAACTCTTCACTTAGAAGACCAATACAAAGACCCCTTCGAAGCTCTCAATTCTTTCGAAACTCTCGAAGTCGACACTGTCTCTTATAAAATATTTGAAAATCTTTTAAAAGTGATTAATGTAACACTAGTAATAAAGAATGTCAGTGTGTCAACCTATTGTACAAGGCGGTTGACCCCTTATCAATGTATTAATTGTATAAATAGACAGTGATGTGAAGCATCAACTAAGGAGATAAAGCCACATAGTTATGATCCAATGGACACCACGTCGGCCAAGGCACATAAATAGGTTCTCTTTGTAACTTAGAAATGATTCGAATTTTGAATTCTTAATCTGATATCTTGAACTCTTGAATATTGAATGAGCAATAAATATTTACAAACACTTTTGCGAGCATTTTCATCCTCCATTATGCACTCTTGGTAGATAAATATCTTAATACATAATCTTACAATTTCTATTCATACTATCTCATCCTTTCACATATTCTAGTTAGATGTTTGGTTAGTTACTTTATAATGAAAACATAATGAAAAATTAAATAACCATTTTTGAACAACTTAAACTGACTAATAATTTGAAGGAAAAAAATAAACTTAATGTTTTATCTTTTCGATTCCTCTAGGCAGTCGCATCACCATCCCACTATTGTTCTAATTGATCCGAACTAACTTGTAAAATTTTGTAAGAGTGAATATTTAAAAATATCCAGTAAGATACGTGCAGTTTCATACACAATTATATAACAATAAAATAAACACTTCATACCATCATTCTTTTATGGAGTATATCGGTGATCAAGCGATATACCCATCTAGGTCATCTTAAATTCCCGTAAGATCTCTTATCTTTTAATAAAGAACTCAATGGTCCACTGACAATTCATGCATATATTATTGAATATAAAAGTAAAAAGAAATAAATTACTTATATAGAAGTATCTTACCTTGATTGATCAAACAAACTTTCGATAGAAAAAATATACTTGAAATTTACAGCTGCTTAGTATGAAAGCTACTGTGTAAAATTCTTTGGTGGTGAATTGTGGGACAATTGCACACTATTTACAGTAAAAAAAAAATATAATGATTGAGTTATAGTACAATTGGAATGAAAAATAGTATTTATCAAATTTGATAAGAATTGAATTTTTAGTAAACCAATTCAATTTGATTTAAAATAAATAAATAAATTACAATTTCTTTGAACTTCAATATCATGAGACTAACTTATCCGAATTAACTTTTTTCGAGCCTAATTTACATAATTAATTACGAGCTATCCAATGAGCCATATATTGATATTTTCGTCAGTTTAATAATATCTAAATATTTAGCCCAAAATTTGAAGTTAATATATCACTTTAGTCCCTTAACTTTTCAAAATAATAAAAATATGGAATGTAAATTCTATTTTAAAATTTTCTGGACGTTACAATCTCTCCTCCTTGAAAAAATTTTGTCATCGAAATTACCTCAACTACTTGAAAAGTTCTAAATACTTGACAATTGGCATAATATATCATAATATAAATCAAGATGACTCATAACTTGCTAAATGAATAAAATTTCTTTTCATACCTTGGATCAATTGGGGAGTGGTCGAGTAGTGAGCGCTACGTTACTTGAAAAGTTCAAAATACTTGGTAATTGACATAATATATCATAATATAAATCAAGAAAGCTCATAATCATGATCAACGAACGACATTTCATTTCATACTTGGGAACAATTGAAGAGTGGTCGAATAGTGAGCGCCACGAGACAATGATTCTTAATAACACTGTATGTTTAAATTCATTTAAAAAAAATTTACATTATCTTTAAACTTCTAAAGTTTATGTAAATACTCCCTCTTTTTTTAAAAAAAAAAATAATAATAATAGGATTTTCTCGAAATAGAAATTTCTAGAAAATAGAATATTCTTAAATTTGGAAATGTTTGAATTATTGTCTTTCGAAACATTAATTTGAATAATACGCAACCGAAGACTTCCGATGAGGATGAGGGTTACAAACGGACCGTTTAAATCTCAATATCTTTTTAGACAATTTATGTCTTTTTGACAAAGCCTATCAATTTTGCGAATACTCAAATCAAGAAAACTCAAATAATAAATAAAACTTGAGATTACTTAAAATATGAATTTTTCAATTGGTAAATATTAAAATACCACCCGAAGGCTAGAACTAAACATACAAACATGCAAAATAATAATTTGAAGTCACTTTTAAAACCTATTATTTAATTACTTAAAACAATTATTAATATCATTTATTTAACAAAGGAAAAGAAAAGAAGAATCTGTAAAAATTCAATTTTCATGGAATGATAAAATAATATTCTTTAAATAAAAATAACTGGAATATCAATAATGAAAACATAATCACAAATTAAATAATTGTCTTTGAATAAATTAAACTGACTAATATTTTTTTTAAAAAATAAATTTAATAATTAAACATAATCACAAATTAAATAACCGTCTTTGAACAAATTAAACTGACTAAAATTTGAAGGAAAGAAAATAAATTTAATGTTTTATCTCTTCGATTTCTCTGGCAGTCACATCACCATCCCGCCACTATTCCAATTGATCCGAATTAACTTGTAAAATTTTGTAAGAGTAAGTATTTAACAATACCCAGTAAGATACGTGCAGTTTTCATACACAATTATATACAATAAATAAACACTTCATACCACTCTTCTTTTATGAAGTATATTGGTGACCAAGTTGTACACTCATCTAGGTCATCTTAAGTTCCTGTAGGATCTCTTATCTTTTAATAAAAAAACCCGAAAGTCCACTGACAATTCAAGCATAAATTACTAAATATAAAAGCATAAGGAAACTTCTTACACGGAAGTATCTTACTTTGATTGATCAAATGAGTTTTTGATAGAAAAAAATATACTTCAAATTTACAGCCGCTTAGTATAAAAGCTGTCGTTTAAAATTCTTTGGTGGTGAATTTGGGACAATTGCACATTATTTATAGTAAAAAAAAATATAGTAGTTGAGTCATGGTACAATTGTAATGACAAATAGTATTTATCAAATTTAACAAGAATTGACTTTTTAGTAAATCAATCATAATATAACATGTGTACATAATACATATCACACCAAAAAGTTGATTCTAATCCCAATACATGATAGTGGTTAATTCATTTTACATAATAGTTTGTACGTGATAGTGATGACAACTTTTGACTTTAAATAGAATTCTAATAAAAAATTAACATACATCCATTCCTTAGATACTCGTGACTATCCCTCGTCCAAATTCACTTTGATTTTAAAAAAATTATTTTACAATTTCTTTGAATTTCAATATATTTAGACTAGCTTATCCGAATTAACTTTTTCTCGAGCATAATTTACATGATTAATTACGAACTATCCAACGAACCCCATATTGATATACTTTTTGTCATTTCAACAATATCTAAATATTTAGCCCAAAATTTGAAGTTAATACATATATCACTTTAGTCCCTCAACTTAAAAAAAAAATAAAAATATGGCATTAAAATAATTAAATTCTATTTTAAAATTTTCGGGATGTTACATACATTATTACATTTTGCATGCCAAAGCTGTTGCACTATTACTTCATAAGGAATTATGATGATTTGAAAGGTCGATTTTCCTTAAATGTAAGGAAAAATACCTATCGATTGATAGCTGGCCTTTCTTCTGAATATAGGGCTGGAAAGGATCTTATTTTCTTGTGTTAGACGATTTGATTTGGTCGGAAGATTATTGTTTTCTTTCAGTGTGGTCACGCAATGAGTTTTATAGATTATTTCCTCACAATACATATTACTGATTCAAGGTTCTTAATCCATATTTCTACAGGTCATTGCATCAACACATAGCTTGTCGAAGGCCCGTTCATGAAGGAACGTATTTCAAAGATCTTAAAAATGTACAAGATCAAAGGCATTGTCAGTTTCTCTGTCCTTGGAAGTCCTATCTTCAAGAATCCGGTGGGATCATATTTCAATAGAACTAAGCGTTACTTCTTCTGATTCTCAAAACATCTGGTCCCTATTATATTGGTAAAAAGAGATTTGAAAATTAACGGTAACAATCTAACTTTGTACGATTCACTTAATTCGACTGATTGCAGATCGAGTCATGCTAAGGATGGTAGGATTTTCGCTCAATGCTTTGGAGAGGAGAAATGAGAAGAAGTCTAAGAATAGTTCTTCTTCTATAGGCTAGTTGACACTCCAATCTCATCTAACAATTTTTCGAGTCAGGTCGAGCTTCATAATGCTTCATCTCGGTGGCTCACAAGCACGATCATCCAAAGTTGTCACTGTGGACAATGATTCGATTGTGCTTACTTTTCCATCCGATTCATCCTCGTTTTCTAACCCAAGGGTGGTGGCACTTGGTAAAGGTCTTTTGCTTCCTGAATATCAGACACATTATAATGAACTTGGTCAAGTGAAGGCAGCCGAAAGCATAATAACTCTGATTTTCTAAATATAGTATTTTTCATATATTTCATTATGAACAGGTATGGCCAAAGTGGGCACAGGCCCACCCTGAACTTCTGGGCTCAATATTTTTATTTTTATTTTTTTAGTTATAGGCTGTCCAAAAAACCAATATATTATACCCAAACGACCCAAGTCCAGGTCCAGCCCATGAGCCCAATCCCAAAAATTTAAACCTCGTTCACAACTTGTTCCCCGCCCGCCTTTTCTCCCGTGAATCACAAGAATCACAACTCCATCCTTTTCTCCCCTGCTCCGCCTCCACTTCGCAACTCCGTCGTTCACAATCGTACCTAAAACCTCCGCCTCCGGTATCTTCACAGGCTTCAAGGCTTTGTATTTTTGCACATAAAGCACTACATCTCGTTGGTAACGACTTGAGATCCTCAGCCATTTTCTGTATGGCTTTTGCTGCTAAACTCTTCTTTCAACGGTAATGGATTTGAGCAGAGGATAGGTTCTCTTGCAATTTCACTATATATTCCTTCATCTTTGACTTGCTTTGCCTCCGTACGATGGTACCGACGATTTTTCTGCTTCATCCTTCGACAATCAGCAACAGTAAACTACTGTAAGTTTGATTTTAGCTTGGGTCTTTTCGATTATACTAGCTTGGGTCTTTTCCCCTTTTTGTTTGATTTTAGCTTGAGTCATTTTATATGATTTTGGTGTTTTTGAATGCATAGTTGTGATTTGATTGTTATAAGTTGCACATATTCAGGTTCAATTGTGTAGAATTTTGCACTCTGTGTTTTGTTTTTGCATAAATGATAAATCGTTTGAATAGGACACTGGGTGGACGAAGAAGATGGCGATAACCTGACATTTTCTGGGAAATCTAGTTTGGCTTTGTTGTCTCTGAAACTTAAAGCAGCCTCATAGCCCTCATCATAAGCTCTAGCAGCATCCTCTGAAAACTGCAGTGTCAAATGTGCCTAACCAAATTCTTGCAGCTTTATATGGATTTTTTATTGTTGAAATTTGGGTTTTGTTGAATCTCTTTATTGTTGAAATTTGTGTTTTGTTGAAATTGCCCCTGCTGTGCTTTTATGTGAATTGTTATAGAATTGCCCCTTATGAATTACAACAAAAGATTTGTTGAATTGTTGAAATTTGTGTTTTGTTGAATGTGAATTGTTGAAATTTGTGTTTTGTTGAATGTGCTTTATAGAATTGCACCTATGAATTTGGATAATATTGTTTTCTATGTTTATCATCATTTAATTCAAAATCAAAAACTCGACGTTCAACATTGATAAATTGTGCCCACCCTGAATTACAATCCTGGCTCCGCCCTTGATTATGGACAACTTGCTTGATTGAACCTAACTTGTCTTTATGAACTACAAGGATTGCAATGTGCTATTTTTCAAAAGAATGAAGCCATTAGACATGCCAGAAGGTTGCGCTCACTACAAGATGTTAACGTCTCATTACGTGGAGAAGTTAAAAATTTGAAGGTTGGGAAAAAAAGGATGTCTGGCTGCTAAAAAGGCAATAGATAAGTTAGTTGCGATGGTTAGTAAAAAAACTTGCGTTGAAGGAGGAGCTTGAAAGGTTTTTTGGGAGCTCAGATTGCTTCTTTAGAAAATCGCTGGGAGAACTGCCATCTAAAGTTTGAGATAGCTTCCAGAGCTTTCCTTATGAATGATTACAAGAAAGGTAAACATGTTAGCTAGAATGTGGACAAAGCAATTGTCGAGTATGTTAAGTTGTGCCAAATATTTAGCACAATATGTTGAAAGAGTAGCTTGAAGATGGTCCATCCGACATGGTGGGTAATGTCGTGGAGGCTCAAAGGACGCTCTAGTTCTAAAATAACCTAGTCTTTATTTGGATTGGTTTGATGGTGACATTAGGGCCACCTTTGTCCGAACGGCTTGATGGCAACTGTATGGTAATCTCTATTCGAATGGCTTGATGGAAACTGTGTGGTCATCTTCATTCAGATGGCTTGATGGAAGTCCTGTGGTGTCGATCTGATTCTTTTGGCATCTATGTAAGATCTTCATCCCCCAAATTCAAGGCTTCCCAAATTTCGAATGATGAGGTAAGTCTTAAACTTGATGAGTAACGTTATGTTCTAGCTTGTGAATTTCTTGAGAGCAAAGATAAATTAGGGCCATCGATGACATTTATGCCATCGACTCTCTGATGCTTAAGTTAGTGTTTCTTCTAGTGGTGATAATTAACTAAAAAAGAAAATTTCAAAATAAATAAGGAAAGAAAGACGATGTGAAGGGGTGACAAACTTGACATGTTAGTTTGGCTTCGTTCGGACCATCTGGAACTTTATCTGCCAGTTCTCCTGAAAGTAAAGAGAGGTTGGACCACCAATGGCTCTTCGATATGTGTCAGTATTGGTTTCAAATGAAAATTCAAGAATTTAGAAGAATTTAGAAGACGTGGAAATGATATTTACGAAGATTGATCAAATGTTGTTGATATCTTTTCCATTTTGGAATGCATAGCCTGTAGACTCCTTAACAACCACTTTCATGAGTAGGTATGGTCTTTCCCAAATTGCTGCAAGTTTGCCTATACCACCCCCTTTGGTGTTTTGGAATACACTTCATAGTACCTACTCACCTTCTTTGAAAGTTCTAGTTCTTACTTTTCGGTTGAAGTATTGGTTAATCTATTTGTGATATGCAACTGTACGAACCAATGCTCTCCCTAGGTTCATTTGCTAAATCTAACGCATGGAAAAATTAAACTTGATTTCGTTCATCGGTTGTCCATCCATACCTAAAGGTGGGTATGCCTATTTTCACCAGTATTACTCATTCCATGTTGTAAGCTAAAGAGAATGGAGTTCCACTGGTCGATGCCCGGTGTGGTAGGACTAAAGGACTCCAAGAAGCTCGTTTACCCTTTTTTTCTTAGCATCTTAAAGTCTTTTCTTTAACGTCATCTTGATAGTCTAGTTGGAAGACTTGGTCTAGCTGTTGGCTTGGAGATACTTGGAGTGGAGGTTCAGCTTGATGTTCCATTCTTTGTAGAAATCTTGAAACCCATTGTTCATAAATTGTGACCTATTGTCGATGACTTTATTTCAGAACTCTAAACCTACAGATTTTGTTTTTCTAGATGAATTGGATAACTTCATGATCACGTACCTTTGACAATGCCCCAGCTTCAATTTACTTCGTGAAATAATCTATAACTGTTAGCCTGAAGATCCGTTGTCCTAGAGTAGTTGGAAGTTTCCCAACAATGTCTATTTTCCACTTTATACATAGCCAAGGTGAAAGAATATGGATGAGCCACTCAGGTGTGAGGTGTGAGACATCAACAAACATCTAATATTAATCACACTTTTTGACATGGTTAATAGTGTCGACCTGCATTGTTGGCTAATAGTATCTAGTGGTAAGTGCACAGTGCGCTACTTCGGGCTCCTGAGTGATTTTCGAATTTCCCTTCGTAAAGTTCAGTCAGGACATGTTTGATCTTAGCGGTGTCAATGCATTGGAGATAGGGTTTAGTGAAGGATCTTATATACAACTTGTCACCGACAACCTTAGCTTTGGTTCGTCGAACCTCATTCTTGTTTCGTCATAACTCATCATTTTGGAGGTATCTGACAATCGATGTCATCAAATGTTGCTCTTTTGTTGAATGGAGAAGTTTGTTTTCGATTGATTTCCAAACCGCTAGCTATTTCAAGCCACCTCGATGACCTTATTATGTTTTGTGCTCGTAGATGCCCCAAGGCTCTCTAGTATATTCTCTTGGGTTTTTTCGATGTATGGAACTTGAAGGATATGGAACTCATCTAAATTGCTGCAGAGATGCTTGATCAACTTCGAGTAAGATGTCATCTTTGTGTCTTAGCTAGAAAGGTGCCTTCGATTTTGATTTAAAATAAGATGAGTTACCGATGACATTTATTTGAGTGACTCCTATTTTCTTTGCGAAGTTCAATCTAGTGATGAGTGCTTCATATTCTATTTCATTGTTAGTTGCCTTCATTTACACCAGACTACAATTCTATTTGATGTCCTCTGGTGATGTTAAGCAATGTCAAGGTCTACGTCATTAAAGTTTCCTGAGTCATCTATCAGAGCAACCATGTACCTAACATTGGTCCGTCCATTAAGCGAAAAAGTTCATTGGGCTAGGATTTGAGAGTAGGGAATGAAATCGACGATGAAATCTGCAAGTACCTGAGATTTTGTGGCGGTGTGGGATGTAAAAGAAACACCACATTCACTTATTTTTACAACCCATTTGGTTAGTCATCTGAATAATTCAGGTTTGTGAAGTATCTGCTTTAGTGGGAAGGAGGTGAGGATAACTACCAAATGGCTCTAGAGGTAAGGCCTTTCGAGCTGCATTGACGAGTGACAAAGCTAATTTCTCCAATTAGCTTTAGCCACTTTTTGCATTCAATAATGCCTTGCTGACATAGTAAATGTGGAGCTACTTCTATTTTTCTTTGTGAACTAGGATAGCACCGACAGCCTTCTCCAATACATCTAAGTACATGTAGAGATGTTCATCGTCCTTTAGTTTGGACAAGAGTAGAGGTAAATTGAAGTATCATTTGAGTTGCTAAAGCATTTATTTGCATGCTAGAGTCAATTCGGAAGTTTTGTTTTTCCTCAATATATTGTAGAACTGCTGCATTTCTTAAACGATTGAGATATGAACGTGTTAGGAGCTACAAGTCTGCCGGTGAGCCTTTGAACTTCGTTGATTCAATTTGGAGATAGAATGTTAATGATTTTAAATTTGATCTGAGTTTGCCTTGATCTCCTGTTGGGTTACTAAGTATCCTATGAACTTGCCAGAAGATACTTCGAATGAACACTTTAGATAGAGTTTCATTTTGTACTTCTTCAGAACCTTGAAGGATTGCTAGAGGTGGTCTATGTGTTACTATGCAATCAAGGACTTCAACAGCATGTCATCGATGTAGACTTTCATGAATTTTCTAGTAGAATGTGCCTGGCTCCATTACGAAAACAGTTTTATCTTGGTCACTTAGGTGAAGCAAAATCTGGTTGTAACTAGAAAAGGCATCCATGAAGCTTAAAAGTTCATATCTAGTTGTCGCGTCGACCATCATGTCAATACGTGACAGAGGAAGGCTATCATTTGGATAGGTTTTGTTCAAATCTATGAAGTATATGCTGACTTAACTACCATTTTTCTTTTCTCACCGCAACGCCATTACAAACCTCTTCATTGATGATGCGGTTCTGTTCGAGTACAAATCTTTTTCACTTCTGTTTGACTGGAATGTACTAGGGATCAACATTTAACTTGTGTCTCATTATCTCTGGGTCAACACCGGTCATGTATGTGCGAGACCAAGTGACGTAGTCATGGTGTTCCATGGGAAACTTGATGAGGCGTTGTCTGCGCTGTGGTTCTAGCATTGTCCCTACTTGAGTTTTATGCTTTGAAAAGTTAGGGTGGATCTGACTTTCATCTAACTTTTCCATATCTGGATGGCTTGGCATGATGGACTGGTGTTGCTATAATTGCTATAAAGGGCTTTGGCCAAAGTGGAGTGAGTCTTTGAAATTAACAAGTTGGGCCACACATGCGCGTTTGTTAAGTGGGCCTATTCGTGGGCCTCATTTAATGTCTTGGGTAGGTTGTGTCAATGAAATAGTTTTTGAAAAAATTACCTCAAACCCTTTTTTTAATAATGAGGTCCTAAATATCTTAATTTTATAAAATATACATATACATGTGTGTATTATATACTTACTGCTATCGAAAGTTGTAAATGGATTGGATATACCTATATCAGATCCGATAAGAGTAATTATCCAATCCGAAATCAAAAAAATTAGGAAGATAATTTTTTTATATTAATCGACTTCTAAGCCTTAGAATTAAAAGGCCCAGTTAGTTTTTTACACAATTCTTGGCCCACCTATATATAGATTGCGAATCTTGTGATATTCTAGTGAGTATCCCAAGTTGGAACAATGAAAGCAACTCCAATTGTTGGTCCCTTTGGTTGCTTAATTTATAAAATAAAATAATTATTTTTATCTTATTTTACTTAATAGAAAATTAACTCTTCAAATATTTCAGTTAACAATATTATGCTATTATATAATATTATTTACTACTTGAATTATGTGTTAATAAAGTTTCAAAATGAAAAAATATATATATATTTTTAATAAATTATGCGAGAAATATATAAAATATATTATATTATTATAACACAATGAATCAGGTTATTGGATCGAATTGACATATAACCATATTACCTTCATTTAATTAACGGATTATTGGATTCAGAACTTGCTCGAATTATCGGACCGAGTTCCTAAATTCATCTTCCATTATTTTACTCATATTTGGATCAAAATTCAATCAATTGATAACCCTACTGTTATCACCCTTACCCCATCTCCACCACTTGCAGAAAACTCTCTCTCCAAATATAAAATATGTCTCGCTCAACATTTGCAATGAAATTTTCCCTCTATATAATTCTTCAATTTTATACAGACTGTTGAAGCATACAAACCATATCTTTCTAAAATATTTCTCTTTAGATCCCTCATATATTTCTTCACATGGCTGCGCAAGTTAAGGTTCGTATACTATATAGAATCCAGTTTTATGTTAATCTCTCTCTTTAGATCCCTCACATATCTTGGCACTGGCTATTAATGGATTTCAAATTTGGATGACTGTCTGGTGGTGGGTTTACAGTGTACACACTATGTAAATGGTGATGCTATGATGGTGATGCGGGTGGTTGTACGTTGTGGTTTTGCGATGATTGTGCGGGTGGATGTATAGATTCACATGGTGTTGGTGTGGCAAAAGTATAGACCTGTGTAGTAGTAGTAGGGTGGTTACGAGGTGGAATCAGCATTTTAGGTATAGATCTACGTGGTGATAAGGTGACAACGATATTTTTTTTTTTTGTAGCAGTGTTGGCGGAGGTGGAAGCATCATTTTGGGTAATTTTGATCAATAAAACAAGTAATTTATGACTAATAAATATTATGTGGCCTAAAAATGTGTGTTTTGTGATCAAATTTGTAATTGTGATCCATAATTTTTGACTTAAGAATCGATAAATTAGTTTTGACAAATTAATTTGATAATTTGTGATCATAAAATAAGTTGTCACTACAACAAAAAGAGTCATTCACAACATTAAAATGGCAACATTTGTTG
>CAIGRQ010212529.1:0-15814 GCA_903798375.1 Fraxinus sp. D2006-0159 | reverse complement strand
GACGTCCAGGCCCTAGAGTATCGTGGAAGAAGTAAATTGCGGGATGTGCCTCAATAAGCCAGGGTACAGAGCTGATGTACTAGTGCCCACAAAGAGTCTAATTCCAAACCTTGTTAGATGCAGGAATCGAACCCTCACACTGCGGCTGTCAGTTCAGTTGAGACTACCTCACTCATGTCCTTTGCACCATTGAACTATGCCCCGGGGGCTGGATGATGTTTTAATCATGCCTTGTCGTGGTCGAAGGCGTACGGGGATGTCCAGACATTGTGTACATTCGTGAAGGAATTAAGAAAGACATTCGGGTTGATTTCAGGATGCAACTGTAATCATAACATGACTATGCTAATTTACTTGATGACAGCATCGAGGGACAATTTAAGAACGCATGTCGAAGTTGGCATTGATCAATGGGTTGATGTGGGCAAGTGTTCGACAGCATTCAGACCTTGCTGTTTAGCTGACTTCAGTCCAATCAAAACAGGCGTAAGGGTGGCATGTGATGGGCGGTTACAAGCAGCTATGCGTGTATTGGAGTGTGAGGGCAATTTTCAGTCAAGTGGGATGAAGATGTTAAAAAACTGACCCAACAATCTGGGGATGGATGTTTCTCTATGAATGAAAATGTTGAGTACTTAGTTTCATTTCGGGCTGTCAACTAAGTGTTGTATTGGCCCTTTCATGTATTTGTAACGTGTAAAGAACCAAAACCTAACTTTATTTATTTGGACGGTTCCTGTAAATTGCCGTATTGCCTAAAGTTAAATTCAATCAATTGCACTTCTATGCTTGGTCAAATTTCAAGTGCTTTCACAACTACGCTTGTACAAAACAAGTTTTTGCTAGTTGTAGACGGAAAACCTCAGCATCATCACAGAGAGAGTGAGAATTATGGCGTGTTTGAATCACATTATTTTGAAAGAATGTATTTTAAAATAGTAGATTGATGGAGAATGTATGATTGAAAAATAAGGAAATATTATTGATGTGATGAAAAATATTACTTTATTGAAGCATGTGAGGTTGAAAATAAGTAGAAGAATGAAAATGAAAATTTTAATGTATACCAAACAGAAGCTTAGCCACATGGGATATGGGGGCCAATTGCCCGTACTGAATTTTGAAAAAAAATTATGACATGTTTGGCCCTAAGAGTCCTATTGCAAAATGAATTACGTGCAATGCTTAACTCCATAGTCGTTGTTACTAGTTGACGCGCAGAAATGGGGACAAGGGCAGTGTGCAGTGGGCGTTGACGAAGCCTCGGAGATGGAGTCGCGGCACAGTCATTTGTCGCGCAGAGAAGATATTTGAGGAAGAGTAAGGGGTGTCTGTAGTCAGAATTACATTTTGTGGTTGTGGCTTGTGGGTATACTTTTGGGTAATTGATTCATAAATGAGTAATTTGTTTTTGGATTGAATTTGAGCTATTTATTATTAAGTACCTATTTGATCTTTTATTTAGGTTTAAAATTTTTGTATGGTTGAATTTTAAAAGTGTAAGTTATTGGGTTAATATTTATTAATGAAAAAAAAATTCAAAATTTTACGGGGGCGAGTCAATTTTTAGGGTGGTAAAACTGAAAAATATATTACAAATTAACTAGGAATAATGGGCCGCGAAAGATGTTGGGAGTGGGGGGCAACTGCCCCACCTGCCCCCATCTCCGTCTCTGACTATGACAATCAATATTTGACCATGTTTGGCTCTGACGAATCCAATTGCAAGACTAATTTGATCCAGCACCTAGCTAGAGGTATCTCATCCAATCGGCCTAACCACTAATGATCGTAATCATTTAAATGGGGGAGAAATTCAACATAAATATAGGAAGGAATAGAAAGTGTAGAAGGAATGACCTATCCTTTTCAAATAGGAAAAGAGCAACCAACTCTTCCATTGATCTTTCCCCCTCCAAAATCCTATTACTATTGTCCATACATACAAAAACTGAATAAAAAAACTCAAAAACAGTGGTGATAAGAACAAGAATTTCGCCATGCAAATTGCAACGAGGATCAGCATCAGAGTCGTCGACCAGGATTTGCTGAATTGACTACAGCCTAGACTAACAAACATGATGCTTCGAATAGAAAGACGAAAGGCCACCAACCCTAGGCAGACCTTCGATCGGAAGAGTAAGAAAACTGTAAAATATAACATTTTTTTTTCTCCCCACATGTAATAAATCGGGTTTCAAATCTCAGCATTCCATCACAAAATACAGAATACATAATATTTATTAGGTTGAGAAACTTCAAAAATGCATGAATCATCAGTATTCTTAAACAATCTTCTCCACAACTAGCGACACAAATTAAGACAAAACATATGATAAACAGAGTACTTTCAGATCTTATTTGATCTATTGAAACCCTCTCGTTTTACATGAACTACATGGAAGATTCAATGGCAGTTACCATAACAACTTGGTCTAAGTTCAAAATATAATGCAATTTATCAGAGGATTCGGTCCTGAATATCCGTAAATATATTGGACGCCAGGGAGCTTAGCTTCTTCCCAGTTTCTCCTGCAATATTCTTAATAGAGGAGATATCTTGTTGTGCCTGTTAAATACCATAAACGAGGAGTTAAATATTGGTTACCATAATATGGGCGAATGTAAAAACAAACAAACAAAAAAAAAGAGACGGTTATATACGAGAAAGAGATAGATCAACGAGGGGAGGAGTGAAATCAAAAGGAAAAGAAATCTCAAAGCAAAACATGCCCAATGTATACGCCTGGGTAAGTTTAGTGGGCAGGACTAGATAGTTGAGGGTAGGATTAAGGGGGAAAAAGTTAAAATCTCGTAGGTTGTCCTCTCCATTACAAAATAATACAGTGCACCAAACATGCCCCCTTTGTACCTGGAAAGAAAGACGATTAATGAGATCACTTGCTGTGAGGTCAACAGACGAATTACTGGCATCGTGGCCAAAGAGATCAGCACTAGAGATTGATGCAGAACCCTAAAAATCGAAGAGAACAGAAGAATGTGAATTCAGCATATACAATCCTTGAAGACAATTAATTTCCCTACCAAACAAGTAGACGAGTTTAAAGTAAGATAACATAACTGAAAGATTGTTCAGAGTGGATTAAGGAAAATATTACACGAGGAGTAATAGGATGAAAAATTATGTAAACACGAATTATTTAAGCACTAATCATCTCAATGTCGAGTGAAATGACAGATACTTTATTCGAAATGCAAGAGTACAAAGAAAGCGCTTATATCCAGATTCTACTTTTAGTGTTAAAAACATTGAATCCATTAAATACTAATGAACTAAGTACCGAAAGTTTGGTTTTGAATTGGACCAAACTATAGCACAGAAACCTAAAATTTTATAATCACAGTGGACAAGGAACAGTTTTACCAATCAAGTGATCTTCCTATGTAAAAATATTTAAAATGTTGATTTACAAAGTCTCTGGCTAATAAACATTCTAAATAATCTCATCTAAAAGTTATGCAAAATCAAATAACTTCAGAAACATATAGACATTGTTATCATCATATAAACTCAATAATCTCTAAGATGCTGGGACAGAGACACAGAATTTAATGAAACAACAACCCAACTCACCCAAAAGAAAAAATAGTAAGCAATAAAAAAAAAGTATAAGGATAACAGTACATACAGAGAACTTTTGCAGGGAAGCCGATGCTTCAATATCATTGGCTTTGTTCACACCAAAAAACTGGGCTGATGATATGGACTTTGCATTAGAAAACTTCTTCCTCGCTTCATCAGTTTCCTCAACCTGATACGATATAGGTGAAAGAATTATGTTGAGAGATCTCGAGCATTGATAGAAACATGCATAAATATCACTCAATCACTCAGAACCCCGACACAATTGGAAACACAGAGATGGACATCAGGAGAGGAAAATAATGAAAATAAAAAAAAATATCAGCAAGGTGAAAGGGCAAAACAGAAGACAAAATCAATTTGAGAACATGAGTAAAAGAATTAAACCCATATAGATATTTCATCAATCTTTAAAAAGATCTTATATATAGAATATCAAATACTAAATGTCCATTATCTGCATCAAAATGGAATTGGCAGGCTTCATAATGCCTTCAAACAAAGAAGCACTAGAACCAAAAAGTTGCAGAAATCTAACAACACAAAATTGATAAACTGCTTTAAAACATTGAAAAGCATCATTGCAGGGCCTCAAAATGTGCACCTTTTAGGGATGAAGGAATCTTACTAGCTGAACTTTTTATGATTTGATTGCAACTTTTGACGAGTGCTTTTACCAATAATTTCAAGTTTCAATGCAACATTCATTTAATTGATGTCATAAATAGAAGGCAGATGACCTTATGACTGTCAACAAATAAAATAATTTTTCGTATTTATTAGATCTTGAATTCATTACACGAAGACAACAGATATTGTTTTCCTTCTTTATTGAGATTATGAATTACAGAAAATTGATTCAATTTCGGTCACTCAACGATATAGGAAAAAAATTAATTTACTTGTACTTTGGTTGAGTTCATGCTACTCTTCTTCGTGAAACCACTGTCCATGCCATATTCAGCGAAAAAGTTGGATGACTTAGGTGGAGTTACATGGCCAACGACATGAGCACCTCCACGACTCATATCAGCAGGTTGAACGTTGTCCGAATATTCAAATCGAGATGCAAAAGATGAAGCAACTTTGGGGGTGCCATTGTTTGAAGAAGTACTTGAGGAAACTTGTACAAGGGGGAGCTCTTCAGGCTTCTGGTCATAGAGACCTTCACTAGGCTGCATTAGGAGAAAGGTATTCAGATATTCAGTAAGCATGGAGAATTAAACAATTATCACTTCCATCTTTAGATATATTATGAAATTTGAACCATTTGATTTATAGCAAAAACTTAATCTTCACCTTAGTAGTAAGCTTTCTGGCACCGAGGCCCCCCACCTTCCCAGTTTTCTTTGCACCAAGAGGCTTTTTCACGATCATAATGCCAACTGTTTGAGAGGTTTTGGTTGAAGCAGAAACCTCAGTTTTTTCAGGCTTTACAGAACAGCTTTCTTCTGGCAAATCATTAACTGAACTTCCTTTTGGGGCTTCAGAGATCTTACTAGCAGGAAAGTCGTTAGAAGGTTGTACTGACTGAGATGCAATGGGAGATGAAGGCAAAACTGCTTCTTCTGCATTACTCTTAGCAACTTCTTTTGAAAGCAACTGCCTGTATAACTCAGCAGCCCTTGATGTATACTTGGCCTCAATCTTGCCTCCATCAGTCCACCCATGCTGCTTGAAGAAAACTTGAGCACGATTATTTCCACCGAAGGACATCATTTTCAACTGCTCTGGAGTCCATGAATCTAAATTTGTAGATCTACAACGATAAGTTGGATATTAGTGAGATTACAAATCAAAATATTTCCAAAGAATAAAAGTGATGCTACATGAACATGCAAGACTTTTGTTAAGTTACAAACCAAACAATTTCAAAAGGAAGAATTGTAATGACCCGACCTCCATGAGGGGCAAGATAGGATTAGGCACTCTCGTAACAGACCGTGCGTAAGTTAACGAAACCGATCGCTCTACCACTGAGCTGCTGAGGAACGACGAAAGATTAGATCTCATAGAGTTCAATTCCCATTCTCAACCCATGACCAATATGAGCTCGAAGCTTCCTTCGTAACTCCCGGAACTTTTTCATAGTGGCTCCCTTCCATGTCTTATTTCAGAGGAAACCTCCTTAGGCTCATTAGGTCAAATCGTTACAAAAAGCACACATTTCTTTATAACGACCCAGACTCTGTGTCCAAATTGTTAGTTTACATATTGTCCGTTTTGGAGAGCATAAACCTATCTTACCTGATTTCTATTGCGTCCTAAAAATGTGAACACATAATCTTTCCTTAAGTTGTTAAATTATTCTTAAAAGAAAATGTCAAGGATTCATATTCTAGGGTATGTGACAAAAGCCATGAGAGTAAGATGGACTAGATTCTCTCAAAATGAACAGTACGTAAATTAACGACTTGAATACAGAGATCGAGTCAATACAAAAAAAATGCGCATTTTTTGTAACGACCTAGGCCTTGTGTCTGATCGTTCTATTACGTACGTCTGCTTTGGGAGAGCCTAAGCATATCCCCAATTGGTACCAAAATTCAACTTAAGTCTCTCTTAAGAGAAAGGTCAAGGGTTGGGGAATGCGACAGAAAGCCATAAGGGATAAGATGAGTTTAGACTCTCCCAAGGCGAATAGTACGTAAGAGAACGATCAAACACGAGGCATAGATCGTTACAATTGGCATGTGCAAAAAAGTAGTTGTCGATGAACTACCTTTAAAAATTTTCAAAGGGATGGGATTTAGATACTTTTATAGTGAAGTTTGTCCTAAATTTGATCTTCCATTGCGTAGGACTCTTGTCATGGATACTCACAGACTATATTTAAGGAAATTAAAGTTGAGAAATAACCTTACTACTCAACGTCAAAGAGTTTTACTAACTACAATACTTGGACATCCATTAAAAAATATAAATTATGTCTCTTATAACCCATTACGTTGACACTAACTGGATGCTTAAGAAAAGAATTTTGAATTTTTGTGTGATACCTAATCACAATGGTGAAACTATTGACAAGGTTATAGAAAGTTGCGTGCAGGAATGGGGCTTTGATAAGGTGTTTACAATCACTGCGGACAAGCTAGTGCAAATGAAATGGCTATTTAATATCATAGAAGAAAGGTGATTGGTTGGGGTAATGATGAATGTGTTTTGGATGGCAGATATTTGCAAAATGAGATGTTGTGTATATTGTTACTTTGATAGTGTGTGAAGGGTTGAAGGAAGCACATGATTCAATAGTTAGTATGTGTAATGCAACGAAGTATGTGAAATCTTCGCCTGCTAGCCTAGATACGAAAAAATTGAAGAAGTGTAGGACTAAAGAAAAGGCTGAATCAAAATCACTAGTATTTCGGAATATGCCTACAGAGTAGAATCCACCTATTTGATGTAGGAGGCCGCTTTGAAGTACCAAAAAGCCTTTGAGCACTTAGAAGAGCACGAGGGACATTACTTAGGATATTTTTTAGAGGATGATAATGATAGAAGAAGGGGTGGACCTCCCTTAGTAAGTGATTGGGAAAATGCATTTGTTTTTGTCAAATTTCTTAAAGTTTTTATGCTGTCACTTTAAAGTTTAGTACTTTATTACAAGTTAGCTCCACAATTTATCTTCATTAAGTATGTTCACTTGTAGCAGAGTTGGTAGATTGGAGTTCAAGTGAAAATAATCTTTTAGGTGAAATTGCTATTAATATGAAGAGAAAATTTGACAAGTACTGGGGGGAACATGGACAATGTCCATCAAATGTTGATCACTATCGTGCTTGATCCAAGATATAAATTGAAATATGTTCAGTATTGTTTTTGTGACATTTAAAATGATAAGAAATTGGCATGTACAATGACCCAAACATTGAAGGATAATTTGTTGTCTATTTAAGATTGGTACGTGAGATATGGGTAAGTCCTGAAGCAGTCAAGTCAAGTATCGATGGTACATGTGCAAGTGGGTTCTCTTTTGCAAGTCAGTTCCACTTCTAATATATCTTCTGCTTGTATTTCCAATTTTAAGAAACAACAAGCAGCAAAAGATTCAATTGAGATAAAAAATGACGTGGACGGGACTTATATTTGTTAGATGCTTGTGGAGATACAAAGCATAAAGAGTTTGATGTCCTTGACTGGTGGATGATACATAGAAATAAGTATAGAACCTTGTCCAAACTTGCAAAAGATTTGTTGGCAATTCAAGTGTCCACGGTTGCTTCAGAAAATGCTTTCAATATAGGATGAAGAATTCTAGATCTCTTTTGTAGTTCTTTATCTGATTGAGGTTTTAATTTGCACCCAAAACTAGCTCAAATCTACTAGAAGCGAAGACAAATTTTACATGGAGGGTATGGAGTATTATAACAAATTGAATGAAGGTAATTAATTATTTCTTTAAGTATGTTAATTACACGTGTTTCAATTTCATTTATAGTTAATTCAATCATTTTATTTTTCAGAGCTTTCTGAATCAACGAAGAAGGATGAAGATTCCAGCAATATGGATAAATAATTCATTGCATCTCTAAGTTTTTCAAGTACATGTTGCATATTATAACTTACGGCTTTTATGGCGTGATTATTATTATTATTATTATTATTTGTTTCCTTTAATCATTTGCATTAATATATTGTTATCTAATTTGCCTTTTCTTTTGGTAAGAAACTTACTAATTTTAGCTCCTGTTTGGCACTCATTCTCATTTTTTTTTCTCTTTCTTTATTTCAACCACACATTCTCCCAATAAAATAATATTACACACAAATCTAAAACTTTTCATAACTTTTCCACCACACATTTTCCCATCAATCACTATTCCAAAAATTATATTCTCCAAAAAATGGGCGTCAAACACTCTCTTAATTTCTTGATCAGATTTTTTATCCACTTCATTCAATGATTAAAAGAGAAGCTTTAAACATGTTTGCTTAAGGGAATTTTATTTTTTTGCATTGCATTAGATCACATTTTTATAATGAAATATGATTCAAGTTATCATATGTTGTAGGCAAATGTGATTCAAAATGATGGCTGTCAACCAATTTTGCGCATTGGAGTTGGATTTTGGATCAATGACATTTATTTCTTTGATTTGTGTTTTTTAGAAATATGACTTAACGGGCTGTTGGTTAGATTATATAGGTTGTTGACTTGTTGGCTATGGTTATGAATTTGCTTAGATTATTGACATTTAACAGGTTGTTAGTTAGATTACAAGCTGCTAGATTATATATTTGACATTTAACAGGTTGTTAGTTAGATTACAAGCTGCTAGATTATGAATTTGACATTTATGGTTATGGATCAATGACATTTATGAATTTGCTTAGATTACAGGCTATGGGTTATGTTTATGTGTAAATTATAACAATGAATACTCATTTTTAATTACAGGTAATGGTTGGTCTGGATGCGTTAATTACATGTTAAATAGGTTGTCAGTTAACAACAGATTATGGTCTGGAATCTTGCTGACAACAAAAAGTTGAATAGGTTACGGTCCGGATGCGTTTTAAATTACAGGTTGAATAGGATGTGTGCACATATTGCTTAGATTACAATAATCGGTTATGATTTTCATTATTTGAAATTTGAATTTCCAATCCTGTTGGTTGTTACTGTAGGCCATAGCTCCAAAAAAATGTTAAACGAATCCAAAAGTAAGTGGGCCCAAAATCCGAGACAATTTTTAAATAGAAAAATTCAAGAGAAAATTACCTAAAACCAGGGGTTTAAGATTTAATTATCAAAAATCGGGTAATTAAGAAATTTTTACAAAAATCAGGTTAAATCCCGCGACACCCCAAATCATTTCTCTCTCTCTCCCCCCTCTTCTCTCTCTTCTCCCTCTACCGCATTATAGCATTTTACATAATGGGTTCCATAATGGACAAATGGTGGCCCCACAGGCGCCAATATGGGGCCGCCATTTGTCCATTATGGAACTCATTATGTACGTCTAGCAAAACCTGAAAAGTTTTAATTCGAGCTTCGCTAGATCATTGGCTGAGCAACCAAACTGAACCAAACCAAATCAATGAGCTAGATTGGTTCGGTTTGGCTTGAAATTCGTCCAAACCGACTACTTTGGTTTTGGTTTCGGGATGGGGTCGAAACCGACCCAAACTAAACCATGCCCAGGCCTTGATATAAGTTCGATATATTAGCTCATGCCTGCTTTAAAGGCAGAAGAAGTATCAACTGTCCAAGATATAAGAGTCATATTCTCTCCTCTTTTCTTCTCTTCTTCGGGTGAGATTCTATATAATTCTCTATGTGTTTACGGTTGGTAGCATCTGGTCTTTCGGTCTCCTCAATTCTCAAGACTTGTTTAACTCTGCTATAGGTGTGGGGACACAAAATATAAAAATTCTAATTGGTCCATTTTGGGAATAGCCCATCGCATCCACTAAAACATGAAAAAATTGTGTTTTTCATACACCCAATTTTTTCGCAATAGTCCACTAACCCACCAACTAAAATAATAGCTTTTTTTTAATTAGATTTTTCTTCTGTATATTTTCACACTTTAAATTGCTCTACTATGAACTTTGAAGATTAGTTATAATTTAATTGTGTATAATGCGCTTATTTGGCAATTTAATAATTTCTTACATTTTTATTTTACGGTTAGGCATCACAAAGAAAAATACCTCTGCATCCAAGAACGAATTTTTAAACATTGAGCATAACAAAAGAAATTTGATAATTAATATGACAATCAATTCAAATTCAGTTCATATCTGCATAAACTACAGTGCACAGAAACAATGCATAGCACAAAGTGGTCACTGTGAGCAGATATTAAATTTGTTAGCATAGGAAGTATATAAGTAGAGTATATAAATGCACAATTAGCCCCTGTTTGGTTCTCATTAAAATCTGATTTTAATCTTAAATCAAAGTTAACAATTAATTTTTACCACACATTTCATGGGATCCACGACTTTTCAACCACACATTTCGTCAACTTTTATAAAAATTTACTAAAATTCTGATTTTAATCTACATCAAATCAAATAGGGGCTTAGTAAATCGAATTTCTAACACATCAGCTTTTCAGAAAGGTAATCATTAATAACTATCATATTCTGGTAAATCACCCACGTTACCCCCAATAAAAGTATGAATAACATGTTATTAGGGGATTTTTAGAAACTTTCCAATAGTTCATTATTCTACGCTGATACTCACCCTATCAACTTAACAGGATTTTGGTAAAAATTAAGAACATATCTTCTTATTTAAGAATAATCCTTCAATTACAGTAACAGCTGTTGAAACTGATAAGCCTTACACTTTCAGCAACTATAGCTATTTCTTTCCATTGTATTTCTATGAAGATATAACACACTTTTTATTAAAAAGTTTATACATCAACCATCAATTTATAACCTACCGTGTGTTACACAATCTTTCACAAAAACAATCCCCACGTTTAATAACCTACCATCTATTAAAGATTGCCATTATTTTGACAAATATAGAAGAAAAATTGAGGTAATAAATACATAAAATGAGTGAGTCCCCCAACTCCAGGTAGAACGTGTAATAAAACAATTTTATGCTGTTGAGAATAAAGCCAATGCAAAACAACTATCTCAAAATCTAGGGCGTTTAACTTGACAACTTACACATATGGATCGGAACCTCTCTCTAAAATATAACATCTTCATGTTTCCTTTCATACTGCTTAAAAAACTTATTGCCCATTCATACCATTATCTATTTTACAGCCCATGGGACAATAGTCTTATGCGTATTAAAAAATTAGCAGTACAAACCGGATTAAAAATCTCCGAATTTAAATCCTCAATCTAGAAAATCATCTGATCAATCAGAGAACCAAATTGACAGAATTTTCATTCAAATAAAAACCAATCAGGCTACTTGCACACTTAGCACCGTCACATTCGTCCATTTAAAAAACTATTTTTAAATCAATGGTCCAGATTCTGACAACATCAATGTTGTCAACCACAATTGCACAAATAGGTAATTCAATAAAAAATACCTAACGAAACTGACGTGAACGCCGAGGCTCCTATGAACAGCAGAGCAATCAATACAAAGGAAGATACCGTACGTCACCGACGCCCAAGTAGGATTCTTCGCATTGCAATCGAAACACATCTGTAAATAAACAAAAAGCAGATCCAAATAAAAACAGTGCAGATCTGAATCAGATCTCCGCATTTGCAATCAAAACTTCCAAAAAAAAATAAAATCAAAAGTAATTAAAAAAGAAGCAAACCTTGTTATCGGACTTGGCTCTGAGCTTGCGAAAAACTGCGTTTTTATCGGCGTAATTATCAGCAGCCATGGCTCTTATCACTACAACTTTCAGTTAACGAAATTTACAAGAATATATAGATAGATATGTATATATATTGTATATACGATTACCAATCGATATAGTGTGTAGAGAGAGAGAGAGAGAGGGAGGCTCTGAGAGGAAGTTATGAGAAAGAGACCTCCCACGGAACCAGAGCAAAAATGAAAAGAGGGAACAAAAAGATGAACGAGAAACATATGCGAAACGGCTAATTTATTAGAGAGCATAAATGCCCCTGCACTATAGGGACTTTTGCGTAAATTAAGATTGCGTTGCAATATTGTCTTTTGCTAACCAAACGGTGGTTATGGGAGTAAATTTTACTTCTAAATACAAAATAAAAGAAAATCTTTATTTATTATCGTGTTTATTGTTCTTATTTTGAGTATATTTTAAAATTAGGAACAATTTTTTTGTTATGCTTTTGTACTTGTTGTATGTGTATTTATTTACAAGTTTGAAAAGCAAATAAGTTTTCCATGTTATCTTAACGGACTTTTGGATGAAAACTATCATCGAGAACGAGATATACAAATTAGTTTAAGGTTAAAAACAAGAATACAACGAAAAAATAGGGATTAAATACTGTTTCGCGTGGAAATCGAGTATCGCTAACAATTAAAAGAAAGTTCAGACAATTGTGTAACGAACAACAACATCTCGAGACAAAGTCCCAACGAGAGGTGCTTTATTTATAAAAATTACAATTTGTAGGAAGCGAAATGCCTCCAAGGAGAACAAGCACACTGAATTTGCAAAGTAATTGAAAGTTAACAAGAAAAAGTAAAAGAAATGAAATTACATAATTCTCTATTTGAGAGTGATTTCGACCCCTTTCTCTATGTTCTCTTTTTTCTTTTATACTCCTTTGATAGTTTTTCTTGTAGAACCGTTTGACAACTGTTCATCGCCCTATAACTACCCACTTTATCTATAATGGATGACTTGTCAAGAAACTACCGTTTTTAATTGTTGTCATTACTCCCATCATTTAACTGCTTGCAACCGAGATTCTTGGATCGTGGAATGTGATAAGATTGCCCATTAACTGTTTGAATAATCATTGCTTTAAATAACAAAGAGACACTATACTCGCCCAGATCTTAGGTGTCTCACAGGCTTGAGCGATGATGAGCCTTCGCTACACAACTTCGTCTTAGGTTTTTACATGGTCTCATTTGGGTCCATCCTTCGAATTTCCTAACTCAGCTTCATTCTTTGGACCATTTAATTGAGCCTCATTTTTGTATGTCAACAATTACCCCCTAATATGATAAAATTAATACCAATCATTAATCTTATGCCATATTCATCTTTTATATTTTTCCGAGATGCTTGAAATCCAAAAAGGGCGGAGAATCCCAATCATTATTTTGTTTGACAGTGACCTTCTACATCCCAAAAAGCGCAATATCATGCAACTCATATAAACCAAAGAACACGCCACTTCATCACGCCATTATACCCACATTCTGTGTCGCTGCGTTTCTTTTTACCTACAAAGATCACTGTTCATCTTCTTGCTTTTCTGCTCAAATACTTACACTCCCAAAACCCTTGAGAAGATTATAATTTGTAGTAAATGGCGACTTCAAAGAGCTTTTCAGACAAGTCCCTTAGTTTTGAAGACTTTCAAAAGCTTCTCACCAAATAGTATATAAATCCAGCTTCCCTTTCACCTGCCAATCCTGATCTCCATGAGTTCTACCTGAGCCCATCATTTAATGATGTTGATTATGTTGGGCAAGCAGTGGTGGGCCAATTGTTCCCTTGCACTCAAGATCATCCTTTTCTAAACCCTTTTTCGCTAAAGCCAATCCGTGAAAAAGGTATTCGCATTTGGCCCAAAACTGATACTGCTTTCTGCCTTTGGCACACACGTATGACAAATCATAGCCCTACCAAGGCAATTTTTGATCGTGCTAGGATTTCTGATTTATTAGAAATCGCTCCACGTCCCCCCAATCTATGATCCTGTGTTGATTCCTATTGTTTTGAGCTTTTGGTCTTCTGAATACAATACTTTTATCTTCCCACTTGGCCCAATGTCCATTACTCTAAGTGATGTTGGAGCCTTAGTTAATCTTCCGCCTCTGGGCGACACCATTTCTCCTGCCATTTGCTGCCCCAAAATTTGATAAGAGGTACACTGATTCTTATTAGGGCATGCAAGAACTTTATAACAATTTTAGTGCTGAACCTACCCATGCTGGACGTGTTGCCTTTCTTCAAGTTTGGCTTTATAAATATGTTATTTGTGTACCCAGCGTTAAACCTTCTATGACTTATCTGACCATAGTACATGAATTAGCGCGTGGTAGGTCTCTAAATCTTTATTCATTATTCTTAGCTGCCTTTTATAGAGCCATGGCTTCGCTTCAATTCCAGTTGAGAAATGGTGCATCTCCTACTGGCAGCGGGCCTCTTTGGCTCGCTCAATTGTGGTTGAGAGCATATTTTCCACAACTTGGTGCTCCATCAACTCCTCCTAGGTCGGCCAATTGTTATGGGCTAGTCATCAACCAATTGAGCCCTATTAATATGTCTAATATGGATGTTTTCACATTCTTTTATAACTTAAATTCAACCCCTACCTTTTTTCATTTCTCTGTTCACTTGTTCCGATTTACGTGTAACCTCCTTCTACTATGAATGGTGTGAGCACCTTTTCCATTTGGGCTCAATATTTGATTGGGAAAGAGTTGTTCCATGACATCATGGCTGGAACAAACGCTCAGGCAAGGGTTGAGATATATGCTCCCCAATTTGTTGCCCGTCAGCTTGTTTTGACCAAACGTGGCCTGTTCCTCCCTGTTTTTCCAAGAGTCTGACATAACGTTTTCATACCATCAATAAAACAGAGGCACAAGCCATTGATGCTCGCAATACCCTTTTGACCAATGGTTTCTCCTTAGTCCCTTTTAACCCCACTTTTGTCATTCATCCTCTCTTTGAACAACTTTGGCCGTCTGTGAAGCGTATGTTGTTTGCAACTGATGCTAACCGCGCTTTCCACTTGCTGGAGAGGCCAGAGACTTCTTCCATTTCTCCTATTCCTACCATTCCTATATCTGTTAAGAATCCTACTTCTCCTTCGAAATCCCCACCTACTCATGTTAAACACCCTGTAGCAAATCATATTCCATCTAGTTCCCCACCTGCTCAAACTGGAACAACTAAAGGTGTTTTCAACCGTAAACGGCCAGCTTCAACTTCGTCAGGTTTGCCCGATGATGATGATGATGATGATGATGATGATGCCCCTCTCGTCGTCAGGAGGAAGGTATTTGAGTTTGTTTATTCGTGAAAAACCCTTTATATGTTAATGTTTTACCTGAATTTTTCAAAAAAACTCAACTTCTCCTTTGAAGACTTCGCCTTTACTAGTTTTTGTTTCACCGTCTTCCACCAAAGCTTCTTCATCTAAGTTATCTGACGAAGGGACTTTACCTAAGGAGAAGCACATAGGCCAAGAGTCTTTGATCGTACAACCAGTTGGAGAACTTCAACCTTTCCAGGGCGCTGACCCCCTACATATTGAACCGAAAGGTAATACATATTTTATGGTCTTTTCCCTTGTTAGTGTTATTGTCTTTTAACTTATTATCACTTTATTCTTGCAGAGATACCCATAGATCTGCCCGTTGTGGAAGAGCCCGCTCGTTCAGATAAAGGGAAGTCTCCACAAGTGGTCGAATCAACTAGTGATGTGCCCCAATTTTAAAGTGAACAAAAAGGTGAAGTTGGGGACTGAAATGCACAAGCCTGAAAGTTGAAGGACTTGACGTGCAATTTATCAAGGGCATAAGTGAAATGAAAGTGAAAAATCCAAGGACCAAAATGTACTAATTCAAAGTTGAGGGACCATTTT
>CAIGRQ010212525.1:0-11495 GCA_903798375.1 Fraxinus sp. D2006-0159 | reverse complement strand
GCCGCTTGCACAGGGTAGGTGACCGGGGCTTTTGATATATATATATATATATATATATATATATATAATATAAACTGTCCAATGAAATACTTTCATGTGTCCCCTATTTTTTAACCATGTCGTTGATCTTGTCTATGTAGCATGATCCCACCGGATAACATGAAATTGGGTATCCCTAGGGAGAAAAATAAAAGGGTGCAACCGTGCAATGATGAATTCACATATTATAAAAAATAAAATAAAAAATCGTAGGAACTTGCATTGCTGATCTTTAACGCCACCCCCCCCCCCCCCCCACACACACACACGAACCTCATAAGTCATACCCCATGCCTGACCTTAAGGCCAATTGCTATTCTCTTTGCTTTGAGTGCATTGTTTTGAATTTGGACAAAACTCGTAAGCGTACGAGATCGTTTACAAGTAATAGATTTAGTGAGTTAAGAGTATCGTCTCTTGAGAAATAATTGTAGCTATAGTTTATCGTTTTGTATTTACTCTAATTAAACTATGAAAGCTTCAAATGAGTTGTTTTTTATCTAAGTATGAGATGAACGTATTGAATTTCAGATGTCACCTATTGGCATCTATTTCTAATTCTCAAATTTCGTAGTTTAGTGTTGTTCAAATATTCATGACAATCAATAATCATATATTGTTTAATATTTTTTTTTTTTAAAGATATATTAAACTTATTCTTAGCACGATCCAAATTCGACATATGCCTAAGCCGAAATCATATGCAAAGCAAACATTCAATCATACAATTAACACACGAGATTACACACGTCCTAAATATTATTCCTAATACCTAGTGTCCACGTGTCAAATATGCAATGTTTTGACCTGTTATGAATCTCCCAATACTACAATAAATAACACGTTATCAAAATGGTACTTAAGCAATTAAATAATACATAAGCATATATAATGGATCAAGAGCACTAGAATTCACTAAAATACTTTATCTTTAATTAGAAATATCAACTAAAAGGTTTCATCATTCATCTAATATACAAGAATTGTTTAGCCTAGTATTAATGAATATAAATTACAAAAGATTGAAACAACATCAAGGTAAAGAAATAGATGTAGAACTTAAAAATCTGATTTCTTGCACTTCAATCTTCAATCCAATATTTGGAACTTCAAATCTTATTGTGGAGTCTCTTGTTCTCCTCCTGCTAACCTCTATTCAATGGTAAAATATAGGTTTTTTCACGTTTTGGACGGATTTTATGTTACAAAGGATGCAAAAGATATTATATCCAAACTTGCCGAATAAAGAAAAAGGAAAGAAAATATTTTCCAGCTGAAATGCCATGTGATCACATGGCTACAAGGCTTGTGATCGCATCGTTTAATAATTTTTGCCTCAGTAAATTTTTGTACCACCCAAGCAATCGCATGGTATTTTGTAGAGATGACAATGGGGGTGGGTTTGGGGCAGGGCACTCCCGTCCCGCCCCGCCACTCCCCCATCCCGCCCCACCTTGCGCCCCCCCACCTCACCTTAGAAAGGGCAGGGGGGGTTCGGGGGCCATTTAAATTTTTTTTAATTATTTTTTTCAAAAATTTTCAGTTAACTAATTTTATTTTTTTTAGATTTGTAGTTAATTATTTTTTTTATTCTTCCTAGGGCAGATTAGGGACGCTTCGAGGCGGGGCACCCCCATCCCACCAACCCGTCGGGACAATTTTTTTTTGCCATCACTAGTATTTTGGCCCTTGCGATAGCATGGGTCTAATTGGGGACCAAATGTTGCTATGTGGTCCTTGAACTTTTGTTATTGTGCATTTTGGTCTTTCTTCATTCCTTTTCATTCTTTTATCTTCTCTTCTCATCTAATTGCTTCCTAGAACTCTTGAATCTTTACTACGATGTCCAATCCAACTTTTAATTAGTTGCACGTTAGTTCCTAAACTTTGAATTTGGTGCAATTTATCCCTTTTTTTATTTGTTTTCCTCCAATTCCACAAAGATCATTGATAGTTACCTACGAAACATAAATTATATAGAATTAAGTCATATTTCATAAAAATAATCTAAACATATTCCAATTTAACGGTCTAAATAAGTGTGCAAAATATACTTATCAAATTCCTTTTGTTATACGTTAGTACATTTTTCATTTTATAATAACTGAGAAGATGCAATTGAATTTTTAGAATATTCATATTGGATTTTTCTTTTGGACTACTTTTCTAAAGGTTGATACAGATAATTCATAGATGGTTGTCTATTTTGGATTGAGAAATTTATTTATTTATCTTTAGTCAGTCAATATGTCTCCACTCTTCGCGGGCCATATGTACTCTGAGACCTCAGCGGCATAATTCAGTATTCAATTATTATCCATAATAAAAGTTTCAAACTCAATCCATAAAAAAGAAAACGATTTTGAAATTTTAATTATTTATATTTTAACATAATGCTTTTTTATTCATGCTCTATAATTGATTGGAAATTTCTTGTTATACAGAACTATTCATCTACCAGATATCCAGATAATTCCAGATCCTCACATGTTGAGCTCCACGCTGAATAAAAAATTGCCAAAAATCCCACACACCCCCCTATGTTGTGAGTGTTTGGCATCATGGCTTCTGTAAATGTAGCACTTCTCCGATGATTTAATAAAGGTGGTCGTATTTTTCTAAAAGCAATATCAAAGGTTATATTTAGATTCTTTAGTGTAATTTTTTGCTCTATCTTCGTGAATTGGATGTGAGACTTGCTTACGGATTCGTGTAACAATTTTTTTTTGCATGTATACCTAAGATTGGAGACATGCAGCAATAATTTACAATTTAATTTTATAGAGTTTAAAAAATCTACGATAAGATTTTCTTTTTCTCTTTTCTGAAATAAACATATCTTGAAGAATATGCCTTGAATCAATCTTTATTTCATGCTAGAACGTGTTGCATGTGTCCTAAGGCTACATGGGACTTGTACTATAGTGTTTATTGTCCCTTTCCAATGTACTCTCAATTTCGAGTCAAGCATTAGTTAGTGAAATTCAATATTGAAATGTTCAATATAATAATTATGTACTACTAGTTCTATTCCCAACAAAATTTTGAATCGACTTTTAAATTTTTTTTTGCCATTTCAAAATTTCAATTCAATTCATTTTCAAATTTAACTGAAAGGATTATAAAACAATTGTATTCTTAAAAATTGCAACAAGTCATGTCACCCGTACACTGGTCTATTTATCTCTTTTCTTGATGATTTGATTCATTAATGCGGTAGAATTAGAGTGGAAAAATAATTTTGTATTCAAGTTCATTGTCATTATTTATTGAGAATTTGAGACTGTTCATGAGAAAATGAATATGTTAGAGTTAGAGCCCTCGAATAAACAAGTATAGAGGAAGCCACGAAAAGAGAATGTGGCGTGACTCAAAATTGGCCATTGAAATGTCTATTTCGAGGAATAATGGCCCCAACATGTACATGCATAAATAGATAAAATCCAAGTAAAAAGTTGTAAAGTCAGAAAACTGAAAGCAAGATATATGTAAGTCTTCAAATGGTAATTGAAAAGGACTAGTGAATTTTTTTAACATTTTCTAACAATCATACTTGAATAATTTTTGGACAAACTCACCCTCTCCCTATCCCCCTCCAGCCTAGAATAGCTGACTGCGAATATGTCCAAGTAAAAGTTGTCTCGAAAGATTCAAAGATGGTCGTGATCGATGTGATAGGATAATGTTTTTCCTGGGGCTTTTTTCTTTTTCCTCAAGGTGGATTAGATTGGAGGAAAATTTCAGTAAAAAATGGAGATAAAGATAACAACAATGTAGAAAAATTAAATATAGAAAGTTTTAAAATCATTCTTGAAATGTTAAGCTAAGAAATCATAAGGAGCAATGGTTGGAAAATATTTTGTCATTGTCTTCTTCTTATTCTTTTCCTGGAAAAAAAAGGAAGAAAGTAAAAAAGGAAAATGGTAGCAAAATCCCTATGCATTTCCCATATTGGATTGTCGTCCCAAAGGTGTTTCTTTTTCTTTCTTTTAATTTCTTTCATCCTTTTTTCCCTTTTACTTATATTTTTATAGTGAATTTAAAAATAAGACGCGCATTCACATACTATTTTAATGTACAAATTATCCTTTGAGAAAAATGTACATTAATAAAAATGAAAAATTGAAAATTATGATATTCTAATTCCATTTATAAAATTGCATGAAAAAATGCTACACAAATAGCACGACAGAGACCACCGCTGCTATTTTCCCATTTAAAATGCATACTATTACGACTAGACTCTAAGCCTATAATTTGGCCCCGCGACCTAAATCTTCTACCTACTAATAAGAAAGTGTAATTAAAGATTTATAAGCAAATGTTTTGGGAAATTGCAGGCACATCCTCAATTTTTGACCTCTTTTGCACTTACAATTTAAATAAATTTTTCTTCACATTTAACTCCTTAACTTTTAATTTTATGTGCTTTTTGTTTCTAAAAAAAAGGTCTATAACTTGTACAATTTCCAATAAATGGATGACGATGAGATTTTAACCTAGAATACTAGGTTATAACATGACTCAATGTATTTTACCCAACTATGAAGTCGCTCCATTATAATTTAATGCATTTTTCTCTATTTTCTTTTTAATTACAATTTTTTAATAAAATAATATTACATGTAAATCTAAAACTTTTCATTTTTTTAATCACACATTCTTAAAAAAAAAATCATTATTTCAAACTAGAGCTAATTATCCAGTCTAGAAATTTAAACTATTGTTAGGTTTGTGACAAAATTTTATGAGATATAGAAGTTTGTTGCATGAAGGAAGTTTGTTTAATCTAAATTTAGAAGTACGATTTGATTAGGAATCAAATTGCAAGGTGTTTTGAGAGTTTGATTGAATTAAGAGCTTGTAGATGAAGTAAAATACCTTGGGACGTAAAGAAGAGGGAAAAAAATTCAGCATGCCCAACGCCGCAACGCTAGACAAGGGGCGCCGGGGGCATCGAATCCACAACCTGGATTCCACAATTTCGAGATTTGACTTCTATAAATCCTCTACAAGGTATTGACACTTAAAAAGGAGAAAAATGCAAGACTCAAAAGAGATTATAACAATTAGATAATTGTGTATACATTAGAAATAAGAGTGAATTGTTTAGATTAAATTGAGAGGATCAAAATCTTGTAAGATTATTTTTCGTCTTTAATTATTTGGTCGATTTCTCAACAAGTGATATCAAAACGTTTTTTATATCGGATTGGTTCATAACAATTATTAAACATATATCCTACATGTATTCATTTAAAACTCATCTACACAAATAAACATCTCATAGGCGTGCTTTGTAACAATGCAAAAGTGAAATCAAGATCATAAAGATCCATGCATTCGCATGGCATGATACGAAGTTGACAACCAGCAAATTTTGGCAGCTCCCTTTGTGTTCACGTGCTTCGGTTTCCCAGCTAGGATTTTTTTTTTCCCCCTTCTTACATCACCCAACCACTCGCTCCTCCTCATTCTATATAACGTCACCGTCCTCCGCCACTTCACCACCACCATTTTCTTCCTTTTCCATCAGAGGATCAAATTATGGAGTCCTCTAAAATAACTGCCCTTCTCTTCATTTCCTTGCTCTTTATTTCCTCAGCCACTCCCATTCTTGGCTGTGGATACTGTTCCAATCCCCCACCAAAACATGAGAAACCAAAAAACCCACCAAATGTCAAACCACCAGGAACCCTGCCACCGATAGTCAAACCTCCAGTAACTCTGCCGCCTATAAACAAACCACCAGTAACCCTGCCACCGATAGTCAAACCACCAATTACTCTGCCGCCGATAGTAACCCCTCCAGTTACAGTGCCACCGGTGCTGAACCCACCAAAGGGAAAGGGAACACCCTGCCCACCACCACCGCCTGTGACGGCGCCACCAGCAACATGCCCCATCGACACATTAAGACTCGGTGCTTGTGTGGATTTACTTGGTGGGCTGGTCCACATTGGGCTTGGAGACCCTGTGGTTAATCAGTGCTGCCCAGTGCTCCAAGGGCTTGTGGAACTTGAAGCTGCAGTGTGTTTATGCACAACACTTAAGCTTAAACTTTTAAATGTTAACATTTTTGTCCCACTTGCACTTCAGCTTCTTGTCACCTGTGGAAAGACAGCACCTCCTGGCTACACTTGCTCTCTCTAAGTATGGTGAAGTTGAGTATTACTAGCTTTTTCACTTCTTGATCTTATAAGCTTTTTGTTGAATCAATCCTCTAGAAGTTTAAGTTCTTAGAATGATGTGGTTTACTGTACTAGCTATTTCACCTCATAATCTCTAATCCCTAACTTGTAACTTCTCGTTTAGAAACTTAAACTTTTAAACGAGGTGAATTAATACAATATTGGAATAAGCTAGCTTTTTAGTTTAAGAGTCATCCATATCAATTCTGACATAACGTGTCTCAAATAGGGGCATAATGTACTAAATATGTCTTTAGTTCATCGAAAATTATCTCTCACCTGTACAACTACGTACTACTTATTGCACTGAATCAAACAAAAGTTTATTCTATAATAAAGTAATTTTTTCTTTCCACCAAAAGCTGAACAGAAATCATATTTACATTGGAATCGCCCCCTACTCCCCACCCCCAACTCCTATACATACACTACATACCTTTGATGCACCGCCACATTTGTTCGATACGATTGTAACGCGATTTTTTAAAAAAGTATTGACAAATACATCACCGACACGTTGATTAAATTCTTTAAAAAATTTCATTTATTTAGTATAAATTTAATTTTATACTCGTTATTAACTTTTTTTTGTTGAAATCTTTTAAATATGAGTAACTATTTGTTATTTATTAATAATTTTGAGTTAAAAGTGTATAATATTTTTAATAAAAAATGAAAAATGTTTATGATAGAGTGTCCGAGAAATGTCGATGTTGGACACTGACATGCTACCCTAGTTGAAGTATCCGTGCTAAAGAGTTACATACATATGCTGCTTGGGAGGATAAGAAGTACTATAAATTATAATAGAGAAGAGAAAAGTTGTTAAAAAATATTTATTTATCATACAGTCCAATTCAATATAGTACTCTATATCATATATGCTGCTTGTGTTAATTTCTTGAAAATTATGTGAGCTTTGGCTCATCGTGTACATGTCGTGGTTTATGGTTTTGCAGGTATTTAGGTACGTAGATTGATCAGTGCATCTGGTCAAAACCATCTATCGGCGCGCATGAGGGGATATTGATTTGAGTCTCTAATTTATTTCTTGCCTTTTCCTTCCCGAATTAATCCATCCTTGATCATTTCCGTTTCCTAAATAATATTTGATGTATGTGTATCAATTGTAAGAGAAGCAATCAAAGATTTTCTTTTCGTGGATTATGTTAATTATTCTGATTTTACTCGTAGGTTTTCTTTTAAAACCAAACCACCTAGATAGAATTAATACTAAAATATAAATTTAATAAACTTTGGTGGGGACATAAAATCTCACCCGCACTGAACGAGAGAAAATTGATAACTTAACCTATAGACTGGAAAACAAAAATATATTCGACATTAAATTTCGCGATAGTGCTCCTTGTAATAGTAGATTTGTATGCAAGGAACATACATAATGCATATTCAGCTAGTAGGAGTTTACAACATGCAGACATGCATGCGCCTTAGGTGAATCCGTTAATAATAAATGTTGAGCGAAAATGGACCATCAAAGGATTCCGGACTCAGTATATCACATATACCAAAATCAACATCACAAAGTCACAAACCCAAAACTCCTACAATCACACCCAAATCTAGTAGCTTGGTATTGTCCACAAAGGAACAAGAGATGGACGGTTTTTGCAGCCACAAAGGCCGAGATAGACAAGAGAGACACTGCGAAGAAATGAGCACAAAGCCAAGAAGGGAAGCAGCCGCTTTCTCTCAGAAAGGGGGCTAAGCAAATGACGTTCAAACCACAAAGCAACGGGACCAACCAATATATAGTAATAGGTGGGCTTTTAGGGTAAATAGTGATTAGGCCCAAAAACATAATAGGTAACTAATAAGTGGGCCAAATACCAAAAGTCATCTAAGGAATAACAGGTCGGACCATGCGTAGCTCTAATTAAATTAGGCTACTTCAAATGACCCAAATAGATTGTAGGTTAGGTCATTACATTTGTGTTGTTAATATTTCACTTCAGTCATTGATCGATGTCGACTGAATAAATAATAATTTAACATCATAACCGGGAGGTCGTTTGACAACAATTTGCCTAACAATAATAATAATATGATGTTGTAGCATAATCTTATTTTGAATAAATTCGAGATCTGAATCAATTTTTGTGATATGATCTATTCACATCGAATTTATTGGAATATCTAATTCAACTAAATCATTTTCTATCTTGTTCAAATCCAAGGGGGTTTGAAAATGAATACGTACATAAGTCTCAAGATAAGACTACATAGTTACCATTTCCACGCCTCCCTTGCACGATTTCCAATCGATTCGAGTGAGCTAAGAAAACACGACATAAGAATTCCACTTATGAGAAATGTTTGGTACACTAAATTTTAGACAATGAAGGCTTATTAATTTTCGGTGATCCGCCCCAATCATATCCAGTTAATCATAACAAACTACCGATTTCGCAAATATTGGAATTCAATTGTAATTGTCTTTAGATAAAATATTAACATGTATTAAACTTGCCTTATGGAGTTGTAGTTTAGGTCTATAAATTAAAGCCTTATTTTAAAGAATAATAAAAGATGGGTATTATTAGAACAATGCTTCACATACAAAACCATTGTTATGGAAATCTCACAACACTCACACGTGGACCCCCTGCATAATTTTTTTTTAATACATGGTGGGCCCACCCATGTGAGTATTTGGTGAGCCCTTGTGAAAATATCTTGTACGTGACGATAAATTCGTATTATTTTCTCCTCCAAATTTGGTTCTTATTCCGTATATGGTATCGGAGTTTTGTGTGCACCCTGCCTTCATCGCTGCTATCGGAGAAGCGAGCTGTTCCTGGAGTCGCCAAAGTCAGGATCGATCCTAGATGAAGTCTCGATCTGTTCTAGGTAAAGCCGCGACCTGCACCAACCACCATCGCCGTTGATTGTGCAGCCGGAAGTTGTGAAGTTGCGATCCACTCTTCTGCTTCTAATTATGCAGAATAGGATATATTTGGGAGGGCTTCATAACTCTTAGGTTAGGCCTATTTTTCTGGAGTCAATATTTTGGGTTCTGCCAGGCACTTGGCAACCAGAATCCTTCCATTTGCACTGATGCAGAAGGGAGAAATCTCGACAGTCCAGCCCGCACCCGTGTCAACGATAGGTTTAGGAGGTGACCCATTGTGGACTATAACTACACATAAGTTAAATGGGCAAAAGCGCGATTGGCTCAATCCAAAGTTTGGCTGTTTGATTAGGTCGATTAAATTCCAGAAAAAAGTTTGAAAATTCCATGATAATATCATGGTTAATTAATTCCATGGAGCTAGCTAGATATTGGACAAACATATATGTTTTTGTCTACTGCCAAAGAAATATAGGGTGCAGTTAAAGAACCAAATTCACGGGAAATTTAGCACGAGCATTCGAAACTAAAGCAAAAAAGTAACAACTCAAAAAGTGACAAATTAAAAAATGACAACTCCACCAACTCTTTCTTTCCATTTTCTCCCGTCAACAACGGTGAGTACATATTTGACCTTCTCAATTTCCTCGACATTCTTAGCACTATTTTGACGTCTCTCCCTATTGCCATTTTTATAAGCTTTTTCACCTCTATTGATTTCATTAGCATCAGATTCACGGACTTTTCCCGGTTTTCAATTCTTTTTTATCTCAACAACTATGTCCACTATGTTAGATTTTTAGTTGCATTGACAATTCTTTAAACAAAATGATTATTATAAAAGAATTATAAAAGTCAAGAAATCTTTTGAGGGGTTGTATAGATGTATTATGAGTCTTTGAATTCGAATATGGAACATTAAGAAAGAGTTGTCAAATTTACACCGAAAAAAATAGAATCATTGTCATCTGATTATCGTTGGATCGACACACCCATTGCTCACTTGTCACTAGACTAATGCTCGAGCGACGGTATTACCAATGAAACACTAGTTCAAGATTTTCAAGAATTCTATCTATCTAATGCTAATCAAATACCTCCTACTATAAATACTCAATGTCCATTACGCTTTTGTGGGTGGTTGATCATTATAATACATCCTCATAACACCATTCCAAGTTCCAAGAACATATTCTAACATTGAGATTAAACATTTGATTTTTGAGATCAATCAACCATAAGTTGGGAAAAATATCAAATTCAAATAATTCAAAACACCCACTTCCTAAATTTAATCAGGCATGTACTTTCTTATTAGCCTTCAGAGATTATTGAAGATTGAGGGAGGTTGGATTAGAAACACAGAAAGAGTACAAGAATAAGGTGTTTTGGTGATCCACATGAGATAGACAATTTCGGAAGATTGGGAGCAAGTGTGAGTGAAGCACGTTCCAGCAGGTCTTGGAGATTACATGAATTAGATCAGCGAGTCTAGTGAGTTTGCTATGCTGGATCATACTATAAATTCTTATTGTCTACAGTGAAAGTTACGAGATTGGTCCCGGAGTATTTACCCAGTTAAGGATTTTTTCCGTCATCAATTATTTGTGTCGTTTACAATATTGATTTCATACAAGCCAACAATTAAACCTATGGTAGTTAATTCATGTAAACTGAATTTAGAGTAATTAATTATTGTGTATTGCTGCAATATTAATCGACGATAATTTTTAATTCCACATTATTCACCTATTCACCTCCTCTAGGTAATTTTAAAGTCAAACTCGTAACTTTAACACTAAACCATCCTTTTTCAAATCATCATTCCATCTTTTGTCAAGAAATTCATTCATCATTATGGCATCTAGAGTACGAAGCAACACTACGACAAAGTTTCAAAAAGGATGAACTTTTTTTGCTATTTTGTAACTTGTATCGTCATACCAGATAACCTTGTTACATGGGAAACCATCAAATTGGAAGTAAAAAAAGACAAGTATTTTGATAAATCAATTTAAGTAAAGAACAACTTAAAGAAACTGTATAAGTTAATCAATCTCATTCCACCTAGAGCTGTAAATGTCATACTCGACCCAGATATAGACCCGAACAATGCAGCAGGTCAATGAATTAGTGGTTCAATCGGTGACCCGATGGTTCAACCGGTGGGTCATTGCATAAAAACCTACAAAAAATATAAAGTATAAATTTTTTTTTAGGGGAAAAATTAAAAATTTTAATTTATTTTTCACTAATTATTTAGGTGATTAGGTCTATAAAATAATGTAAAAGGTTGGACCAAAGTTTTTTTAAAATAATATTTTTATAAAAATTATAAATGATTCATTAGATTGATATAAGTTATTGCACATAAATATTACTAAAGTACTTTA
>CAIGRQ010212487.1:0-18458 GCA_903798375.1 Fraxinus sp. D2006-0159 | reverse complement strand
GAATTTAGAAAAGTCAATCAACACACGTTCAGTACCGTTGTGGATATTCAGTTTGGTACAATACCTTTAGGAGCTCGTAAATGGTCGGATTTGAAGAATACTGCTCAGTGGAGTTCAGGAGATATGGATAATACTGTTTTGCTACCATCACCTGCAATGCCATTGTATTAAATTGCTAGGGACGGACCCAGTGGTAAAATGTATGTGCATGCTGATTTTATTGATCATGTTTTCAGCGTAGTAAAAGATGTACAATCTAGCAAGGATCTTCTTTAAAAGCATTTGTGTTTGATTCTGTTTTGGGGTGTGTTACAATCCAATTTGGTGAATTTTAAAATCACTATATTTTTTGGGAACTTGGGGTAATTCTACAGTGTAGTACTTGGATTCATTGGAAGGTTGAAGTATTTTGTGTTTTGTTGGATAAATCAATTTTGGTTATTGTTGAAGAGTCAATTCATTCCTTGCAAACAGATTTTCTTCTCCAAGTGGAGAATATTTTGGAGCTTTGTTCATTGCAGTTGAATTCGTGTTAATGTGGAGATTGTTAGAATTTGGGTCAAATTCTTTTTTGAAGTAATTGAAGGATTCTAATTGAAGTACACGTCAAGAAGAACTCAGTTTGGAATGCTATTGGAGTCTTATGTTAAGTTGAAGTTCTATTTTGAAAGCTCATTAGGAGTTGGAAATTGGTATTGGACTTGAAGAAGAGTTCGGGATGGAGAAAACAGTTAGGGAACAAAAAAAAAAAATCGTACAGAACACCTGGCGCTGGCCGCACTGCGCAGCAGCGTCACTTGACCTGTTTCAGGTTTTCAGCGTTTTTCTCTCCTTTTTCGTTTTGGACTCGATTACTAGAATTTTAAGATCAATTGTATATTTTTCTAATATTATTGGTGCAATAAAATATCTTAATATCTTAAATCCATATTTGATGGTTGATTTTATAATAAGTGGTATTAGAGCGATTCTGATATCTTGTTTGTTTTGCAACACCTTCCAAAATCAATATTTTGAGGAAGCAATAAACTTAAAAGAACAAACATTTAGCCCCATTTAAACATACATACCATCCCACTAATACAACAATGCCAACTAATTATATATATATATGAGAATGACTCCTATAACTAATTTAATTCATTCAACTATAATAAATCCTACAATTTTAAAATAAAATTAGTAATAAAATATATTTTTAAAATTAAAAATAAGATCCTAACAAAGTGCTATTTTATTTACTAGTGCTACTTGCGTCAGTTACCTTTGATGTTAAGCTGGTCCATTGAACTGAATTACGGGGCGGACCATATCATCCATTAGTCACTACTACCGCAACCTTATGTAGTTGGTGATTTTAAGATTTAGGTAAATGTTTCATGGTAAAATTTCGATATGCACTATGAGTATCTAACTAAATTTCATTGGACATAAAATTCATATTCGTAGAAGCAATTTTGAGCGAGAATGTGGATCTATTTAGTTCGACTGAAAGGAGAGGAGAGTTTGTGCAGCTATTACTATTCGAAAGTCTAAGAAATGAGCCAAACTATGGAAAATAGGTTCAGGAGTTGGATCCGATTGTTTAGATTTCGTGTAGAGCATCATGCGTAGTATTTACAGTAGTATCAATCTATGTTCGACTGCCAAAAGCTATTTTGTGTAGAGTATCTCATTCATAATTAGACTTTCAAAAAGTAATAGTCGCCTATTTATTGTCCGTGTTTCCTCTTAGAAAAGGAAAATGTGTTTCCTATCTAGTAGTTCGATAGAGAGAGACGTGTTATCTTTGGATAATTGGCTAGCTAGAGCGACCTTAAATTTACAAATCTTAACTTAAAAATGAAAAGCGTCTAAATTGTTAGGGTGAGCATCTATATATCTCATAGGTCTTTTAACCCATCTTAAAAAGGCAATTTGGTAGTCTTAAGAAGAAAAACCCTCCTGCACAGTTCGATTATTCTGAACTCAACAAAATTGCAAATCACGAAAACGATGGCCAGCTGAGCTTCCGGATATCCCGTAGCTTATTCAGTCAAGAAAACAATTGAAAATGTGTTACCAACTTACCATGTCCAATTTCACTGTATTATTCAAGAAATTGTTTCTACTTAAAGAGTCTTTTTATTTACATGTACATAAGTAACATTCTTGCCCACAAAAGCATCTTTTTTCCTAGGATTGAAAAGTTCACTTGTGGCACGCACAACAATATTAAGAAAGAAAATAAACTGAAAAACTTGTCCATTATACTGTTCAATCGTATCCAATACTACTTTCCAACTCAGAAATGCTTATGAGGGATGGCTGCCATGATTTGGACTTTGCAGCCGAGAAATTCGTCAATCCTGACCTTTTCCGTTGTCTGTCATGCCCCATGGCCTAAAATTGTCAAATTTCATTCGTAAGTATCCTCGAAAAGAAATGCTTAACCTTATTGAGTCGTATGAAATGCATTGCACAGGGCAAGATTTTAACTTCGAGTCGACCTTACCAATGAGCAATCGTTGGCTAAAAAATTACCTGATCATTCTTCTTCTGTGCAGATTTTCCATCTTCGGATTCGCAACCAGCACCGTGCTTTAGCAAATTCATCTTCAAATTGGCAGCTGATTCTGGCAGGTTTTTCTTCATCTTTGCATATTTCTTTGCTCTCAGCACTTTCATAACATCTGCAACAAAACCAACACAAAATAAAAAAGTTTAATTAAGAATAAGCCTATTAACTAGCACAAAACAATCCCGATTATTAGTCCTTTTTTTGTAAAAAATAAGAAAGAAAAAAAAAAAAAAAACTCCCTGTTGACGGGTTTTCTTATAGTGGTGAAAGAAGAGGAAGAAGCTGGAAGAGTACCAACCTTGTGTGGTGACAAGCCGATAAGCCCGGCCAAGAACTAATGTATCGCTTGGCCGGAGAAGCTTAACATTCGTATATCGAACAGTATTTTCATGGGGATTTTCTTCTCCGGTGACCGGTAATGGAATTATCAGTGAAACATAATGTCCTGGATTCATTTTCATCACCTCACTAGCTGTTACTGGCCAATACATTCTCTCTTGTTTTCCATTAGGATGTTGTATCACTAATGCTGCAGCATCCACAGTCTGGCAATTCCCCATCTAATTGTACTTATTTCTGAAGAAAATGCTAATGCAGAGTACTAGAAGATGAAGAATTATAAGAGAGATAGAATGAAGTGAACTAAACCAATGGTCCCTTGAAGGTGGTAAAAATAGGTCTCTCTCAAAGTAAACCAAACCCCACCCACTCCACCCCACCCCACCCATGACCCATGACCCATCCACCATGTTTAATATTCATATGACTCATCAGTTTTGCCATAGGTATATTGTGATTAACACTTTTGTTAACACTGTATGAGGTGGTCAACATTTTTGCCATTGATTTTAACAACGCATACAATGTCAACAAAGATGTTATCAAAGAATGTACAAATAGCATAATTCATTACTCATTTACACACGGTGGCACATTGTACAAATTATTGGAGTTTTCAAATTGTATTATTTTGCAGACCATAATGATGTACAATAATAGTATTATAGTATTTTTCATAGTATGGTTACTACATGAAAGTCATTTATTTTGCTTAGATATTAGTGATGTTGCCACTTGGTTAGATGTTAAAGGTTCTATGATGTATAGTAGCACGCGTAGGAGTATTAGACATGGTCAATTTTTTTGATTCACTAAAAATATAACTCGCGTATATTTTAGCTTAGATTACGAATACTTTTATTTTAACGATCGCATTCATATCTTTCGCGTTTAATACTTTCTTATTTACGATTTACCGTAGTTAATGTTTCATGGTAATTCGAACTTAAATAATAATAATAATAATTTCTTTATGATTTCATCAACTGGTCCTTATGTGTCCCATTGGCAGCATAACCAATGTGCACCCTTAATTAGCTGAATGTATCGAGGCATTTGACTTAAACATTGTCTTTTTCCAGATTTTCAATTATGGAAGTCTGAAAAAATAAATTAAGTACTTGAAAACATGTTGTTGACAAGATTATCTCAATCCATGCTTGTACCATTTATATATTTATTAAAGGACCATGCTAGAGTGACTTTCTCCATTACCCGACGTCCCTCCAATAGGGGGGCGTCACTTGGCGCGTAAGTCATCCATGTAGTAATGGAGAAAGTACATATAGACTTACCCTTTATTAAAACTACTTAAATAAACTACGTCTAGATTATCTATTTATTTGGATAATCAGTACATAACACTCCTATTTTTTATTATTATTGTGAAAAATGTCATTATCTTTTATCTTTTGGCATTTTCACCCTTATTTTCACCTTTTAATACGCAAAATGTCATTTTCATTCATTTTCTCAATTAAAAATTGTGAAATGATGAACATACGATTCTCTTTAAATAAAACAAAAAGAAAAAGAAAAAAATAAATTGCAACCATAATCCTAAATTTTATATAAAAAACGCAAATGAATCCCAAATAAATTATGAAAAAATAATTAGCATATAATGTCCTTACCTTGCGAAAAATGTTCATACCTTATTAACCTTGAATGACGCACTTGATTTCGCAAACCATCATTTTTATAAATTTTCCTTCAATTTCTCAATAAAGAGTTGTGAAATGATTAATATATCCCCATATTTAAATAAAAAAGAATATTAAATAAAACTAAATTTTTAATAATTTATTTAGGACTCGTTTGCATTTTTTTTTAAAAAAATAAACTTAATTGGGACTCATTTGTACTTTCTTTAAAAAAAACTAATTTTAAATTTTTTAATAATTTATTTGGGGCTCATTTGCACTTTTTTAAAAAAATAATTTCTAATTTTTTAATAATTTATTTGGGACTCGTGTGCACTTTTTAAAAAAAATCAGGAATTATGATTGCAATTATTTCTTTATTTTTTTTAAAATTTAAATGGAATGATATATTCGTTATTTCACATCTCTTTATTGAGAAATTGAATGAAAATGGATATAAATGATAGTTTGCGCAATCAAATGAGTAACTAAGGATGAAAATACCAATAAAATGAAAGGTGTGGACTTTTTCACAATAATAGAAAAGGTAGGAACATTATGTGCCAATTACCATTTAAATAATTTATCTGGGACTCATTTGTGCCTTTTTTTTAAAAAAATTGGGATTATGGTTGCAATTAGTTTTTTATTTTATTTTTGTTTTATTTAAAAAGAATGATATATTCATCATTTCACAATTTTTAACTGAGAAAATAGATGAAAATGACCATTTGCACAATGAAATGTGGAAATAAGAGTGAAAATATTAAAAACTGAAAGATAATGACGTTTTATACAATGATAGTGAAATGCACGTTATGTGCTAATTATCCCTATTTATTTAATTGACCTTTGATAACCGAAAAATTGTAGCTCTAGCAATGCTATAATTATATAATTTTCGATTATGAATTAGATTTTCTCTATATTCTAATTTCATATGTAATATATTATAAATAGGTGATTTGTGAAATATGATTTTTTTTTTAACTTCAAAATAGGGGAGAGGATATTAAGGACAATCATTGTGAATACTGAATAATATGTAAAATAAATAGCGGAGCACAATCGACTTAATCAAAATCTATCTAGGAATTATTAGTATCAAAAGAGGCAAGACAGAAAATACTTCTATCCCCATTTCTGGAAATAAAGCAATAAGGTGATATTCTACCTAGTCTAAAAATGCTCCGATATCGAATAAAATGAATTTTTTTAAACCAATGGAAAGATGATTTTACCAGTTCAACGTTTTAAATATTTTGCAGGCCAAGAGCGGTTCGAAGAAAATATTTTCTTGAAGCAAAACTATACTCCTAACTCCTAAGATAATAAAGAATTGACCTTTTCTTTTAGGTAATGCCGGCAATTTAATTAAATTAGATATCTCAAAATTGTCTATGTAACACTAATCCCTTTGGCAAACTTTATAAAGTATTTATAAATGATCAATCTTTATTTTTAATTACATATTTCAGTGACCACAAGACCATTTACTTACATGCCACTCATTTTTATTTATTTATAAATTTAACAGTTTATAAATCCTTCTCAAATGTGAAGCTAATTAAGCCATGTTTGACAAATGTGGACAATATAGGCCAAGAATTTAGTGGATGACGACTTTTTTTTTTTTTTAAATAACTTTTTTGATCTATTTCTCCTAAGGTCATATGTGCACAGTGCTATACATATAAGATAATTGACACGCATTCACATGTTTCTTTTCTTCGTCCAACGTTTTTGTTCTCTTTATCATTCTTAAACAGTCAAACTTAAATGTCATAGAACATCAATTACATATTGTAAAGAGGAATGAATAACATCGAATATTATTAAATATGATAAATAAGTATAATTCGTGTACATTATACATTCCAATCATATCGAATACCGCTTACGTGAAAATTACTAAATTTCTTCTTTCTTTTTTTTCTAGCATTCCAATATTAATAAACTTAAAAAAAAAATGGCATCATAAAAGTATATAATAAAAAATTAAATCAGATTTCTCCAAAGATGCTCCAACATAATATTAAAAATTATTTATTCTGAAGTGTGCGACAAGTGATTTGGAATATTTATTCAGAATTATTTCTGTATTTTGTAACGTAATTGCAAACAGTGGTTAAAGAATTGAAGAGAAAGCAAATTTCCACACGAACTACTGCTTTGTCTTGGTTGTTATTGGATTTCGAGTGAACATCCTTTTTTTTTTTTTAAGCAAAGATTATGATTTGATTACTATATAAAACGCTAAATCTAGCCGAAATATTTGACCTTTGTAATTCAGATTTACCTTAAACAATTGATAAACCTAGGTGGTTTGAAGAATTTCTGCATAAGTATGTATAAACAACTGTCAGTCTCCATGTGATGTGTTGGGGACCTAAGTTTAAAAATATTAGATAAATCGTTGAATTGGCTTATTGTATTGAATGGTATTAATAAAGAAAAATAATTAATTTTTTATTCGCTATGATATTTCGTAGTGTATATCAAGCATGCACTACACGTGTTTAAAAATTACTTTCAAATAATTAAAGGACTACAAAATTAAATTAAGTCTTAGTTTTTGTAACTTTTCGACTATGTAAATCGCTCTAATTGATGTTAAGGGATAAAGGGTTTCATCTTAAAATATCAAATTTATTAAGAAGAGTAGTTCAAACTCTTATATATTTATCTATATTTTCATCTTTATTCGATGTAAAATTTTATTTCTTAAAAGTCGATTCGTCGAAGTCGGAGATTACAACTCTTTGCCTTAAATTAATGGGTTTTAACTTATTATATATAAAGTTTAAGACCTCTACAATTCTTTTTCACTACTTTGGTCGAGCATTGAAGTAAACGACCGTGGAAAACATATAATCAAAGGTTCTTAACTTCCTTTGTCCATCCACTAATATTAATACAATAATACTTGGGTTTGTTACTGTTTGGACAACTTCTATTAGAAAATTCAAATTCAAATTTGTATATACAGTTTAACGTTGTTTTCCTCACATTCTTTTTAATAAAAGAAGTAAAAGTATCGATTTGGTGGATCTTAAAAGAATGTCTAAAGCCAATAAAAAATTTATAAATTCATTTAAATTTCATTTTTGTCACGATTGAGTTACTTCATCTATACCTTCGTTCCCTCCCTCCAACTCTAATTTAGTAGACAAAAAACTATGTTGTGTTACCATTTTCCGTTTGCTATTTGCTACTCATGTGTTTAGACGTAGTGCGTCGATAATAAAGGGAAATTTAGAATTACGCTCTCCAACTTTTTGTGTGTTGTGATATGGTTCATTAATCTTTAGAATTGAGGTTTTGGATTCCTAATTTGTTTAAATATATAAAAATCGTCCTTACATTAAGGAAATTGTCAACTTGAACATAAGATCGCACGTGACTTTCACATAATTAAAAGATGAAGTATAAAAACGTATACCACTTTAAACTATGTTACTCTTGCTTTAATTCGTTTAAAGTCGTGCACGATTTTAACGAATTTCCATCGCGTACTCAAAATATTTAAATAGTTGAGAATCCAAAACATCACTTTTGAAGTTCAAAATTTGTAACACCATCACTTGTTCGAGTAATAGAGCCCAACCCTTTGCCTCTTCGGGGGTGGCCGAGTTGATGGAGCAAATGAATGCGGAGATCGAATGTCATGAGTTCGAATCCCCTGTCAACACTTCCTCAATTGAGCCCGTCAATCAGGCTTGTCTAGTGGGGTTTATTTTTTCTGTGTGACTTGCGGGCTACTGCACATGAAGCGAGGTTTACCTAATGCGCTTTCATGGATAGCGACTGCAGATTCCTACGTCAACCAAAAAAAAAAAGAGCCCAACCCGAATTTTTGGATCACTAAATGATAAATTCAACTGTAACAAAATAAAGTTCCATCATCCAACTTCATGAACTTTTAGCATTTTTAATAGACAATTCACAATTCTATTGCATCCAGTCAAAAGTGGGAGTCTTATATATTGGCACCATTTCATTAATCAGATATTATTGACAAAAATAAATACACCTTTTAATGAAAAAGCCCTTCAAGAATTATCATTAAGATAAATTAAGCTTTTGCTTTAACCTAAAAAAGTACTTACTTTTATCATGTCAATATGGGGACTCCATTGGAAAAAGGAAGACCATCCATTTTTGGGGTGACACCAAAAAATATTTTAAAAAACTATACCGATCATTTAAATAAAGCAAATATACTGAATTATTTTTAACTTTCCTCATTTAAAAATAATATTGTTCTATGATCACGTTAAGAACTTTGTAATCAGTACATTTTGGTCAAATCTATGCGATCAGCTCGAGAAAAGATTCTAAAGATTGTGAATGCCCATGTTATCAATTATATACATATAAACTTTAATATGCTAGAGTTTTTAACATTTTATTAATTGAAGGTGAGAATTATAACTTTGAGGGGTTGTTCAATTGGTCAGACTTTGAATTTGCTTTCCAATGGTCATCAGTTAGAGTTCCCTCAAGACCACTAAGGTGATTACCCGATCGTAAACTTCAAAGTCCCGTGAGATTATTTGAGATACACACAAATTGACCCGAACATTCAGGGTTATAAAAAAAGGTGATTATTATTATTTTATATAAAGATTCAAGTGCGACATAAATAAAATGTTTGAGACTCTGAAGATTGAAGATCAAAATGCAATATGAGTCGAATGCTAGAGACCTCTATTGCTATTATAAAGTAATGGAGAAATTTTATTCAAAAGCTACATATGATCTTGGAGGAAAAGTTTGTAACTTATATAAAATTTTAAATATAATAGACAAAAAAAAGTGACCATTAACGCCGTAAACAAATATTAAAAAAAAGCGACTATTGCAATGCTATCTATTTCACCTTTATCCACGAAAATACAAATTTCGTTATTAGATTTTGAAACAAAATTGACATTAAAAAATACTATCTTTAGGTGTAATGAGTTGTTTTATTCAAGAAAACAATGTTTAGACAAAATTTTCCATTTCACGGCTTAAATTTAACTTTTATTTCTATGCATTCTTACTCTACTTGAAATTCTCCGGTGCCTACTTTGATGCCTAAGTATTAATCTCGTCGAAAGGGAAAAAAAGAAGAAGAGGAAAATCATAGAAATAAACCAATAAAAACTTGACCCAGTAATGTACAACGTTGTCACCCTTATCCAAAATATAATTTTAACGTATTCACACTTTTCATGTTGAAAAGACATCGCTTTTATAAGATTCACAAAAATTGGCTAAAGTATCGACGAGATAACATCTTTTACGACACATACACCATGTCTGCGCACTTAATACATAACGAATTATTGACAATTTAACAGTGAATTATTTTGAGATTTTTCATGAGTGAAGTGCATGAATGATGAAAAAGTTTTTCCCTTTTTATAACTTTATATACCATGATAGTGATATTTCAATTGCATGCAACGTCGAAAATGGAAAATTGTTCGTCTTTTTAATCGACATTATTGGTTGGTAGAAACACAAGTATATGACGTCGAGCAATCATGTATTGACACACGTGTTCGGAGTGGTCATTGTGTCTCCTGTGATTTCATGGTTGCCTAAATATTTGCAGACAGTAAAGATAAAAAAAATGTAGCCAATTTGTCGAATTCCATTTCAATGAAAAATGCATATTGCCTTTATCAGACAAGAATTCCTATTTTTAACCTTTTAATTTTGTTTGTTTGCCCTCATTGCCAAAGACGATAGGGGCAAACTCACTTCATGAAATTCATTAGACAAGACAAGACAAGACTATGTTTTTTGTTTATAATGTTGATGTCAAATTTCTCTTATTCTTCGTTTTTTGAGCTTTGATTATAAGTTAACAAGTAATTGAGCCTAACTAGCATTTTCTGCGGCAGGGCACAATTATAATACGCAGCTCAGAAGCTAAAATCCAGTCTTATGAAGAGAGTGAAATTCGTCGTATTGAAATCCAACTCAAATTTGAGTTTCATTAAAAAATTATGTTATATCAATTATGAAAACTTTTAATATATGCATTTGAATTCAGATTTTTAAAATTGTAGGTGATTAAGATACCAATTTCACTAATGTATTAAATGGGATGACAAAAAAATACATTCAACTGGATAGCCGCCCCAAATTGGACGGGGATTACCTACCCGATAAGTGTAGTTTCTACACTTATTCGAGATAATAAGTGATGATATTTTACTCTTATTTGGATAAAATACTATCTAACTTGTTTTGTATTACATTTTATAGGTAAAACTCGATATTTTATGAAAAATTGGAGAAAATGATGCAAAAATAGTGAAAAATGACGAAATCCAAAAGTCGAGGACTAAACTGCAAACAATCCATAGATGAGACAGGCAACAAAACGAAGATCGAAGATACCGAGCATTTAATTGGATATAATTGGAAGATAAATGAACAAGATTGCAAGAAAAAATGACTGAAATGAAGCAAACCCAAAGTTCGGGGGACTAAAGTGCAACTACTAAAAAGTTGCGTTGAATTTCACGATGAAGATTTGAGAGTGCTGGGAAATCAATTGGATAAGGAAATAAGTCAAATGGATGAAGTATAGTCAAAATATTATCACACATAAACTTTTAGTCGAAAAAGTTGTGCTTCAAATTTTTAGCCTTTTATCGAGACCCAATTTTGGCATAGAAAGCTTTCTAATTGGAAAAAATGATATTTCAATAAAAATTGTAGCCCCCTGAGTTAGATTTCCAATGCATTATGAATCACCTCAATTAGATATCGAGAGAAAAAGTCATGACAAAAATACTGACAACTATTTAGCTATCAAAAATTAGGCGAGGGGTGCCGAGGCATCCAAAACCAGCCAGGCACGCGGCCTATACATGCATAGGCGCGCGCCTCGGTACAAAAAGGAAAAAAAAAAATTCAATTTTCCTCTTTTTGTTTTGATAATAATTTAATGCAATCTTTTTATCATTATTTATATACCGAACTTGACTAGAATGTAAAGAAGGCCATTCGACATAAATTTTATCATGTTCTACATATTTTGGAGGCGAAGAACAAGTCTATACATCAATTCAAAGTGAATCATATAAAGATTTTGAAAATTCATAACCCGGTTTTAAGATTTGGGCCAAGAACGTGGATTTCTGCTACTTCCATCTTTCTTATTTCAGGTAATGTTTTTCCAATTATTTTTGTATAATTTAATTATAAGAATGTTAGACTAAGTTTTTTATTGTATTTGATGAATGATAAGCCTTATTGTTTGTTTATTTTAATTCAAGACAATTATTTTAGTATTTCTTGATTTTTCTTGATTGGTTTTGCATTCTCATTTAACATTTAATAGCTTGATCACCAATTAGATAGTAAGTTACTTGTTGTAATGCAGGAATACTCATAATAAGTCTAGAATTCGACAAAATCAATACATGTGTAATAGTATTTGAAATAATATCTATGGCATGTGCAATCATGTGTGATACATGTTTTTCATAAGAATTCGGACTAGAAATATGATTGGGCTATATTGAACATATGTTTAATATATCTTGAAAAAGAATATTGAATAACAATGGATTATCGATTGTCTTAAATGTCTTAAATGCATGAATTTACTAGATACGAATTAAAAATTGAATTAAATGAAAATAAGGGATTCACAATTTCAATACAAATATTCACATATTAAATAAATACTTTATTTACTTTGTTAGTTTATAATTAATATAGAAAACATACAAACTATTTATTTTGGTATCACCATATTTCAAATTTAATAGTAGTTATTGAACTACAAATTAGCCATTATTCCTCGTGGAACAATACTTTTAACTCACAAATATTATTACTTGTACAACGATCCCGTACGCTTGCGGATTTTGTCCAAACACTACATAATCGAGTAAACGGGGAGGTGAGGGGAGCCGAGCGGATATGGAAAACATGGTACACAATCTATTTAACATTAATTTCAAATTTAAACTGTTATTAAATAAAAAGAAAAGATTTATCATTATTTTTAAGGAGAACATGAATTGTTCTTAACAAATTGAAAAAAAATAATATTCATTAATTAAAAATATAAAAAAATAAAAGCAATAAATAAAAAAATTACACGAGGCCCAGCCCTGAACCCTCCCAGTCCCACTTTAACCGGATATGGAGACGAACAAGGTAACAAAAATATCTGACAAGACGGGACGGGAATAACTTTAAGATGAATGAAGTTATATTTATGCATAATTATTATTTATTTTTTCAAATTTTTGTTTTTGGTTTCTCAAGTCCGATCCCTTGGTTTGTGACTAGCCCAAAATTAAGTCTTACTCGTAGAGTACATGTTTGGTACACAATATTAATTAAGACTAGACTTTGAAAAGACAAGATTTTAACTTGTTTTTCATTTTTATCCTAGTAATTTTTTCCAATATTACATGGTAAACTTGCTTTTAAGTATTTGGCAAACGAGTAATGTTATTCATGGTCAACGATTACAGTAAGTCAGTAATCATCAACATATGTCAGCTTGTTATTGAATACATTAACTTGTTATTTGAGACAATAAATTAAAAAATAAAAATAAAAATTAATGCCTCAAATAACAAGCTGTCGCATAGGCTAAATAGTTAGAAGTAACCCGTTTGCTACTTAAAGCAGCTATCTTGGAGTTTCTAGATAAGCTTGTTTGGAGCATTTTTCCTCGTATTGCTGTCACATTTGCCTCGAGTATGAATCCATTAGAAATGGAATTGATTTTTTCGTAAGCAAGCATGTGTTGAGTCTCAACGAGTCCCTGTCTAATNGCAGCTATCTTGGAGTTTCTAGATAAGCTTGTTTGGAGCATTTTTCCTCGTATTGCTGTCACATTTGCCTCGAGTATGAATCCATTAGAAATGGAATTGATTTTTTCGTAAGCAAGCATGTGTCGAGTCTCAACGAGTCCCTGTCTAATAAAGTAAAGCCGGCAAAGAAGGCCCTTAACAATGTTCAAGGTTGTGACTTGTGAGTGAGGCTGTTGCATATGATTTTTTCACATTTGTACACAACTTGGATACCCCAAGACGGAAATTTTTGTATTTTTATTTATTTTTATAATTTATTCCCTTTTTAGTGGGATTAAATTGCACAGTTTTGTTACTAACTTATTACAAATAAATAATGCAAGTGTTTAAATAAAATTTGATTAGATTTGTTATAACCTTCATTCCCACTGAACGATTTCAATTCATGAATGGTATTGGAAATAAGCTGATGCCTTTTAGTATAAGAAATTGTAGAGAAATATTAAATAATGCATTACTAAATTTGACTTAAAATTTCAACGAATAGAGTATGAATGAATTTTAATTTTAATTTTTAAAGTGAATGCGATTAAAATACGTTCCGACAAACATGGTAAATAGTTTATTAAATTTATGATATATTTTGCCTAATTACTTTATATTGGTAAATTATTATTTATTTAATGCACCAGAGTTGAATAATGACTTATATTATTGTAAATTATTTTTCAATTCACTTAAGTTGAATAATGAGTAATATTATTGTTAATTATTTATTTACTTTTTCAAAGTACATCAATTTTGTGGACTCAATAATGGGCTAAAAGAAAAAAATACAAGATATTATTTGAAGGGCCAATTGATGGGATGGGTCTCACGTGCAGATGTTATTTGTTTTAGCCCATAGCCTAGCAATCATCCTATACAAATTTATGATTCAAGTTTGGTTGCGTTACTAGGGGAAAATTAAGTAATTATTTATTTTTATTTTTTTCAAAAATCAGGTATATCCGTCCCACCCCACTCCAATCTATCACACCTATTGCATACACTCATTTTTTCTCCTCTCCTAACCAAAAAGTCCCCAAATTTTAGGGTACAATCGGACACCATCCATCGGGGTACGGCTACCCTCCTCCATCATTTTGGTGCTAGTGGTGCAGTGTTATTCACCGTTTGGGAATTTTTTTTTTTGTACGTCGCAGAAAATTGGTGGTTCCGTCGTGAACACATGGCGTTAACTCATGCATCACACCAATATGGTACGAAGAAACACAACTTAATTTGTTTGGCAATTCTACTATTTTGTTTAATGGAGAACCTTAGATCAATGCCGAAAATAGGGGATTACGTAAATAAAATTCAGATTTAATTCAATATAACGTTTAATTGTTTTTTTTTTGGTACCTAGGTATTCCAGATTAGCCGACTAATTTTTTAGACCACCAGCCACCGGCTCCTCAGTAACTGGAGGAGGTAAACCGCGGGTTATGCCCAAGTTGACCAGGGCTCGAGCACCCCTTATACTCCTGTCCCCAAGGGAGCCATATCCTCCATGGTTATTATATCACCAAGCTGTTCCAACCAATATTGATTATTACATCATTCAGCTGCTTCAACCAGGAATCGAACTCCCCACGCTGAGGTTGCAAGTCCAGCAATACCCTTCCTTTACCAACTTGGATGTGCCCCGGGGGGCCACGTTTAATTGTTTTTCATCTCACAAGACATGGCGTACTAGTTTGTAAATCATTTGAAATAAAATTCCTAATATATATGGACTGTCTCAGTTACTTGAAATTTAGCCAAATCTACTAATTATAGTGCCTTCACTCGGTTTTCTTGTTGTGTTATCGCTTTGTAGGCTTGATTGATGCCTATTTATTATGAAAACCATTCCAGCTCTACTCTCACCACCAATATAGATAGAAAAATTAGTTGGCCAACCAAATATCATGGGATTCTCGACATGCACTTTGACTCAATCACCACCAATCTCTCTCTCACTTTCTAGATATACACACACACACACACACATTTATGCAATATTATATGTATATATCATCTGGGCAGCCTTACCATTTGTGTTCTTCTTTCTCAAAATACAAATTAGAAAGAAAAAGAAATCAGTTCAAAACAAAACATAAAGAAAGATGTGAAATGAGGTCATCATATACTAATCCATTCAAGGATCAGCCTTACTCTTTTGCAAAGAAGTTTGTGCCTTATACATTATGTGTTTTTCTCCCTATAGCCCTCATTTATTTATATTTCTATCCTTTCTCTCTTTCTCCCACCGTTGAGCTATATTCGAACAATCGTGTCGTCGTCGTCCATTCTCCTCCTCCTCCTATTTCGCAAGGTATGTTGACCTATAGCATTATATATATAATCTTTGGTATTTTGAAGCATTCGTGTTTTCATTATGTGTTTTATAGAGTTGGTCTCAAGTTCGGAGAAAGGAAGAGGTTTAGGGTCGGTATCTTCGTCGAATTTTGAGGACCATAAGACTTTTTTTTTGTTTATTTCTTTAGGCTTTTTTGCTCTTCAAACGACCTCATTGGTGGAATGTCTTTTAATGCTAACAAGAAATAAATTAAGCATAAAATATATTTTTCCAGAGGGGGGGCAATGTATTCGACCTCGAGCCAGTGTGAGTTACATAAATTGCTTTGTTTTCATATGTCGTTTATGTATGAACAAACATGTTCATGTTGTTCTTTTGCAGAAGAGAGGAAAAAAACTGGTGTTCGAACATCATGTGACTACAGCAATGGGAAATGGGATCCAACCAATTTAAGCCCTTTATACAATGGCACAACCTGTAGTACAATTAAGCAAGGCCAAAATTGCATGGTTTTTGGCAGGCCAGACAAGGATTACCTCTATTGGAAATGGACCCCCAAAGAATGCAAACTCCCCAGATTTGACCCCAAAACTTTCCTTCAGCTCCTCAAAAATAAGCACATAGCCTTCGTAGGGGACTCCTTGGCCAGAAACCAATTGGAATCATTGCTTTGTTTGGTGGCCACTGCCTCAAAACCTAATCTTTTTTACACAGATGGTGAAGACAAAAAGTTTAGGAAATGGAATTTCCCTTCTCATAATATGAGCGTATCGATTTATTGGTCTCCATTTCTAGTACGAGGTATTGAGAAAACCCTCGAAAACAATTTCAACACATTGTACTTGGATTCTGTGGATGAGAGATGGGCTTCAGACATGGATCATATAGACATTCTTGTTTTGTCACTTGGACATTGGTATTTACATCCTGCATATTATCACTATGGAGATTCTGTACTAGGTTGTCATTACTGTCAAAACTGTACAGAAATTGGATTCTATGATGTTTTTGGTAAGGCATTGAATACTACATTTCAAAGAGTCATAGAAAGAAGAGGATCTGATCCCGGTGGGAGCGAAATTAGTGTGGTGTTGACTACATTTTCACCGGCACATTTTGAAGGTGAATGGGACCAATTTGGGGCATGTTCCAAGATTAAGCCTTATGATGAAACTGAGAAGAAGCTTGAAGGGATGGATTTAGAAATGAGGAAAGTAGGATTGGAACAAGTGAATTTTGCAAAATTAAAGGCTGAGAAATTCGGTAACGTAAGATTTGAAGCATTGGATGTGACAAAATTGGCTTTGTTGAGACCGGATGGGCATCCTGGACCTTATATGAACCCCTTTCCATTCGCCAATGGAATTGCCGATCGTGTGCCGAATGACTGTGTCCATTGGTGTTTACCGGGGGCAATCGACACGTGGAACGCGATTTTGTTAGATGTCATCAAGAGATGGGAAAGTAGAGTAGGATGATAAAGGTTCCTGTTTTCTTGGATTTTATGTGCAGTATTTGACATGATCGTGAGTTAAACTTATTTTGAACGAACTCATCAAATATTCCATTATTGTTCTTTGATTTGGGCGGGGATGAGAGGGTGGGGTGGTTGGATGAGGGATAATGGTAAGCTTTTATTTGTTGGGTCGGATTTTTATTAGATTTTGATAAAATTGATGAAACGTGTGATTTAATAGTTGTGAAATTTATAAAATATGTAGTTAAAATTAATTGTTAACTTTAACTTAAATTAAAATTTAGACTTAATTCACACCAAACAAAGGCTAAGCATAAACTAGACAAGGTCAAGCCCACAAAAGTTTCACATTGCATCTCTCTCTCTCTCTCTCTCTCTCTTCATTTGTTTAGAGATTGTTTTGATTAAGGTTTGTTTATTTGTTGTATTTTGTTTTAGGGTGAATTTATTCACACCACAATTTTTATTTTCTCCATCACATTTAATTGCACTTAAAATTTTTAATCTTTACTCATTATAACACTTATATTCCTAACAATTTTCGATGTCATTTAGTATCCTCAAACTTTCAATTAGTTAACACATTTTATATTTGATAACAGTTTTATATCTAAAAATTCGTTGAAATGACGTAAAACAACTTATTTTTTCATCATACTTTTAAAACTAAAAAAATAAAAGTATGAAAAAATATTTTTCCCTAATTTCAAACCACAAAAACAAAGTATTTTGATGTATATCATAATCAAGGACGAAACATATTACTTAATGGAAGGTTGAAAATAAAAATTCGATGGAAAATAATTGCTACAATGAGCAAAGATTGATGAGTTTAATTGCAATTAAAATGTGGTGGCAATATAACCACTCTTTGTTTTATCCCAAGTGACGATTGAGGACGAAATCAGAAGACAAAAAGGAAAGAGAATCAACCAATGAGTGCAAAAGAGCTTCAATTAGCGATTTGATTCAAAATTAATTAGAGAAGTAAGCTCTTGACTTATTTATTTATTTATTCTTTTATATTTAGTCATTGATTGATTTAGATAAAAATTAATTTTTAGTAGATTTTGATAAAAATTAATGGAACATGTGATTGAAATTAAATTGTGGACTTTAATTACATATTGTAACCACTTGGAGATAATCGGGTATTCATGTTTTACTTAGTAGAGATTAAGTGCTGACATGTAGAAGGGTTGAGGATAATGGCCAGTAACAAGGATAACCAAAGAAGGGAAAAGTACATAATTCAGGTGTTTAAATATTGAAATTCAAAAATTAGGGACCAAGTTTTATTATTCAAAAA